>CAJDSM010071122.1:0-11147 GCA_903981925.1 Ostrea lurida
GATCCTTAACTTTTTTTTGTCCAGTATACATGCGTCTGTACTTTATACGTATATGATATAAACTGAGTAAAAATAATTTAGCAACTTTTTTTTTTAACTTTTGAAAATATTTCACAATTGTAATTTAAAAAAAAAAAAATCTAAACATGCATGTCTTACACTGTGTTTCAAGCTTAACTTTCATTAATAAATGACATCTTAATTTTTTCAGTATAACCAAAGGACGTTTTCGCAAAATTGAAGTTTGAAAATGCCAATGGATTAACTCTCCATAGGAAAACAAATTTCATTCGAAAAAAAAAATGAATAGACATCATTTTTTGATATCCCCTTTTAGCAACATCCCCTCATCAAACAATATTTTTTGACGAAAATTTGCAATGAATAGGAAAGCACACACTTTTCGCTCTTTTTTCCCGGTCATTTTTCTATGCCAGAAAAGAAAATAGGAAAAACAATGCTTCGTTTTAGAGTTGATGGTTATTTCAAACGAAAATCGTTATCAAAACGATTCTAAGAGTGGAATAATAATGCTAAACAATTGTTGCCTTTGAAAAGCGTACATGTTTTTTAAACATTTTGTTGCTAAACTTTTTTACGCAGTGTATTTATGTAAAAACGGTGAATTAACGCAGGGAATCACTAGCAGAGTGTCTGCTTTGTTACTGGTAGCTCCTTCGCCAAACGCTCAATATTTTAAATATAAACAATTCTTCGTAATTAATATTTATCATGCAGAAGACCCAGCCAATGGAAAGAGAATTTTCTGGGCAGTTGGAGGCAATCTCCTATTGGCGACACAACATGCAAAGTCGGTGTGGAAGAGATTCGACTTTATAAAGGCTTTGTTTTGGACATTGCTTCAATACATGAACAGTTACAAAGATTTGGCGACATCTCAGAATTCTCACATATTGAAATGGAAGCCACTATTGTGGAAAGGCTTTCTTTCCCAGTGAAGCTTCATACTGTGGGTGTGAATGTGTCAAGATTTGAAGTTTCTAGTCGAATATTGTCATTCATAGGCCCATCACAAACTTCCTTTGACTTAATTCTGGGATAGTTCATTCTGTAGACATGATGGGTATTCGTTACAGTGCTCATTTGTTGTAATATTATCTGATTGATTTTTTTATGTTTACTGGATGCTATAGAGATGATGCCTGTACTGCTTGTACAATGTATACGTAAAAGGTATTTTGGTTGACTATCCTTCAAAATTTACACTATACAAAGGAGAACATATTTATTCAATGTTACACATGATATATTTTATGTTGACTTTCAATTCATTTTTTACTTTATATGACTGATAAATGTTCATTTTGTTTACTTGCACAACACTTTACGTTCCTTTTGCAATTGCAGTTTAATAAAATATACCAAAATAAACTTTTGATTTCATATACATGCAAAATCTCAATACTCTGTATATACACAGTTTATTACAATAAATTGATTGGTAGTGACTTTTGCAGCCTTAGATCAGTTTTTCCAAATCCAAGCCACCGTCTATCAGTACTTTGATTTTTTAAAAGTTTGTAACAAGTGTCTTTAGCCCATTCATTTTTGTTTCTTAATTGCTTACCTTTTCCACCCATGTGCAAAATGTTTTTAACATTGAATTGTAAGATGTCGTTTGCATCTTTAAGGTGGCAAAAGTTATCTAATAGTATTTTATGAATGATTTCTATTAAATCATTTTTAATAATCATATTATCTGTTTGTGAATAGCGACCTCTTCGTTACCCCACACCGCCACAGAGGACATTGTGATAGCTGGTCATCTGATTCCAAAGAACGCCATGGTTCTGGGGTTCTTACCCACATCACATTTAGACCCCGAGAAGTTTTCTCAACCATACGAGTTTCGTCCAGAAAGGTTTATAGACGAAATCACCGGAAAGATATCAAAGAAAGACCATTTAATTCCTTTCTCAACTGGTAAGTATCAAACTAATTGAAGCCTTTACTAGTATACATTGACGTAATACTAGCTGTCATTTTGGTGCTGATTTTTGAATGACAGAAAAAAAGGTATATAAACTTATGTTTTCAATAGTTGCGTTAGAAAACTCCTTCAGAGACCCAGAAGGAAGCAAAATCACATTATTGCCTTCTTGTGTAAAAATTCATTGTTATATAATGCTATGTACAATGTGTATGTATTCAATAGAATTAATCTTTATTTTGGTGAAATGCAAGATTCGTTTTGATTTCAATAATGGTGAAGGTTGCATATAAAACTGTCAAAATAACACATTTTTACAACAAAATAAAATGTCATAGGATTAGAGCAAACATTGCTTTAAATACATTTTCAAATATGGAATAGCAAATTCAATGAATCTAATGATAGAATGTACAATGGTTTGTGAGGTAGTATTTAATATTTATACTTTTTAAAAAATTGCATCATGAACAAGTTACATGTAAGATAATACACAGTTATCAATCTCATGAAATATATAAAAACAAGGGTAAATACGGATCCTTGGACATACCAGAGGTGGAATCAGGTGTCAGAGAGGAGGGAGCATTTACATGTATCAGTCACATCAGCCCTGCAAGTCTTGCATCTTGGTCGGTTAAATGTACATGTAGTAATCTGTAGTTAAAGAACAGCTTACCAACTGCATTCAACCCAGCGATAGCTTCTATCTGCAAATTAGATCTTTATAACGACCAATATTGACTTTAAACGAAATTCCTGCACCATCTGTGTCCGGACAGAGCAGAGATAGCGCTCTCGCTTCTCACCACTACGACCCGAGTTCGAACCCCATGATCTGCAGTGGTTTTATGTGAGAGGGCATGGCGGTCGCCCGCTCGGACAGGTTAGTTTCCTCTGGGTAAACCAGTTTCCTCCCACATGATTCTTTAGTACAAACACACGTGCATTAAAAGACCCCGCTGAAAATACGCTTATGTTATCTTTGGTATGTATACTGAATAAAGATATTATGTTTTTCATTTCATTTGTTAGTTCAATTTAAAAAATGATACGCAGAACATGATCTCGAGTATCAAATCAGTTGATTTACAGGTAATGATGGAATATTACTCAACAAATATGGGTAATTGACGATGGAGAAGATACTTAAAGTAATATCATTTCAATGACGATGGAGAAACTGAAATTGTCTCGTTTGTCAAAAGACTGATTTTTTAGATTGCTGTTAATGTCTATGCTCACTAAAATATCATATATATAGTTGTATGTACTACTGCAGAGAAAAATGTAGGCATTTGATTGGACGACAAGCCGGGTACCATGAGCCATAGTACCCTGTCAAGAATAGATGGGATACAAAATGGCTTCCATAGTAATTCGCTTCGCAATGAATCGTTACTTTTTGCATTTATTCACCTTATAGTTTTGAGTATTTTCAAAATAATTATTTTGTAAAATTACATTTACTTACCGTAATAATTATCATCAAACAAAACTCCGCCGTGCCGTATAACAATATACGGTTGCGTGTTTGTAAATAAGTTTACCGTTTTGACGTCATAGTTAAAGGCGGCCTCCACCATTTGTTTTAGGCTAAATATGACGCAACATGTTTAGAATTTACAACTTTCTGCACATTTAATGCAATGGTTGAAATTTAAGAAAATAATATACATGTTCATTTTAAAGTTTTAAAGTTATTAGTTGAAATACAAGATAACAGTTGTAAAAATTTAAATATTTTCATCACTCCAACTTTCGCTTTTTCCCCAGGGCTCTGCCCCTTCCCTCTCTTTATTGTTCGATTTTCACATTGATCGCCTCTGCAGTCAGTACATTAGTCGTTATTGGATTCTTGGCAGGGTATATGACTTCATATTCCCTGTCAAAGTATATATTCTCCCTCGCCTGGGGCTTGGAGAATATAAACTTTGACAGGGAATATGAGTCCAATATTACCCTGCCAAGAATCCTATAACTAATAATGTCCATTTCCCATCTTGATGTAGCAACATTCCATCATCACCATGCATCATGGTGTGTATGTCTCGCAACTTTTTCGATACGCAGAGCTTGTTTCGCGTATGATCAGCTTTTTGAATCGAAGGCAGGCTACTTTACAAATGAGTTGTACAGGGGTTTCAACAATCACGTTTAGAGGCAGCACTTCGCAAAATCTATGGTCGTTATATCGATCTAGTATGTTATGCAATCTATTATTGGGTCATAATGCTGTTTGACGTGTTTCATAGCAATTGGTAAGCCGTTTTTCATACACTGACTTTGACTACGGATTACTCAATTTCAAGACAATGATCTCACGGCGGGAGTGACCTATCGACAGACAGGGGATGCTTACTCCTCCTAGGCATCTGATCCCAACACTAGTGTATCCAGGGGTCCGTATTTGCCCAACTCTTGTTTTGTATTCTATTTGGGACTTACGAGATTGATCCATTGTTCTTTATTTTGCCTTTTCATTTTTAGTTTGCTGTTTAACATCCAATTCATAATAATGATTAAGCGTTCAACCTATCGCTCTTTTCTATTTGCAGGTCCACGAATTTGTCCCGGGGAGTCTATGGCTAGAACAGAAATGTTCTTAGTGTTTTCTAACCTCATTCAAAAATTTCAGTTTATGAAAGTATCAGAGACAGATGTGTTGAATTTCGAAGGCTTAACGGGAATCACTAAGTATGCTCATCCATACAGATTAAAAGCCCACATTCGGAAGTGATTGAGAAAAAAGTTAACAATTTCTATAACTATTTACATGTATATATTAAGCTGATACCAAGTATTCAGATTGAAAAATGAAAATGCAAATATGTTACATTTAATACATCTTGAAAATGGTTTAAAAACTTGCGTATATAATTCAGAAAAAAAGAAATGGTATTACTAATTATATATTTTCTTCATGCATATATAAACATACAATTTCCCTCAGATTAATAATATGATGTGTCATATATCATTTTAAGTATTTTATGAATATAATATTGTGCATGTGAAATATTTTTTCAAACAATGTGGAGTATGCATATAAATATCATTACCGTGTAAATTGTGATTTCCGGCGCAATTGCAGACATTCTTCCAGCTTACACTAAATCAGGTTCAACTGCTTACTTATGGTTTGGTCACAACTCCTTCCGATTAGGCTTAGTATGTACTCCCGGCATGATTTTAGCCTGGTCACCGACCGGACACCAGACATGGCCGGCCGGTGCTCTCAGACAGCATCGGAGAGGTGCCCGAAGAGTTTTAACTCGAAGTTATAATTTCTCCGATGTCCGTAGATTTTCATAATCTGCCACATGTCCTTCACACGTCGTTTAAGTATCGTACGATATCCGGCCGGGAACCGAAGACGTAGCCATTGGCCATCACACCGCCCGAAATTTGGCTGGGCCTGGTACAAGCATCGCTCTTTGTCCGTAGGATACTCGTGTGATATTCGCACGATGTCCAGTGAATAGGCCGGTTATCGCCCGGACATCGATCATAGGATATTCGGCCGATTATGCTTCGGTCACAACCCCTTCCGATGAGGCTTAGGATGTACTCCCGGCATAAATTTTAGCCATTGTGGCCTGGTCACCAGCCGGAGATCAGACATGGTCGGCCGGTGGCCGGGGTTCCCTNCTGGTCACCAGCCGGAGATCAGACATGGTCGACCGGTGGCCGGGGTTCCCTGGCAGCATTGGAGAGGTGCCCGAAGATTTTTAACTCGAAGTTAAAATTTATCCGGTGTCCCGTAGATTTTCATAATCGGTCACATATCCTTCACACGTCGTTTAAGTATCGTCCTATATCCGGCCTGGAATCGAACGGTAATTGGTCGGTGTATGTAGCTTCAGAGAAGAAATATGGGCCGATATCCTTCCGAAGTCTGTTTACACATTGCAAAGTAACCCACCGATGTCCGACCGGTGTGGACCAGATATGTAACAGACATAGGCCGGTCACCGGCCAGCTAGAACCGGACATTGGCCCGGCATCGGACGGACTATATAAACATCCGTCAGTCGTCGTATATAACTTTATAGCGAGTTTCTACACGAGATACAGCATCGTTCCTTGTACGTAGGATACTTGGGCGATATTCGTACGATTTCCGGTGAATAGGCCGGTTATCGCCCGGACATCGTAGGATAATCGGCCGATTAGTATAAAATTATCGGTCGAAGTCCGGCCGTTATTCACTGCCTCGCCGGGCCCCCAAAATATCTATTTGGAAACAGACGCCGTACGATTACCAGATGGTCTTTGGACGGCTTCCGGACGGTGTCATTTATGTAAATCATGCGTGACAATTTTTTTGACTGGTGTCGTCCGATATCGGAAAAATGGCCAAAATCAGCGGTGTACTCCCGATTACTCCCTATACGGGCCGATCTTTGTGACCCAAACATTATTATTAGATGTTCGGTCGAAGTCTGGGCGTTATTCAGTGCCTCGACGGCCCCTAAAATACTCTTTGAAAAACAGACGCCGTACCGGACAGTGCCATTTATGTAAATGATGTGTTGCAATTTTTTGCATGCGAGTGGAGTTTAACAAAAATAATTTTTTGAATGGCTAATTGCTAGATAAAGAATATTTCCTTTCCATTTTGTTTTTTTAAAGAAGCAACTTCTATAATTGTTAAAAAGCCTTGCGTTAATTTATCTGGGGATGTAGTGTAAAGTATTGAAAGTCATATGGTTTTTATGTTTGATTGATATGTGAAGGTCTGGTTTCAAATTCCTAGAAGTTCTTTAGAAGGTTTGTTTTTAAAGAACCACATTTTGATTCACCACTTCTCTGGCTATGTAGTTTCACAACTACTTTCTGAAGTTGTGTTCCTTGAGAGCCAGTTCAATTTTCGTGAGGAAAAGACAGGGCTTGATGGAACATTTACTAGATCGCAATATCCTGTAAGGGTTTAGTGAAGTTTTGAATCAGTATAGTTACGGTACGGTAGTTCATATTCTTCCGTCCCAGTGACTGGATATTAAAGTGTTTTTAAAACTGGAAGGCATGATTTTGGAATTGTCGTCTGTTTGAGAAGGCAGTAGATAATACGATTACAAATGTGGGAGTTAATGACCAGATTCGTTTAAAATCAGTCTGTAGTAATCAGCCTTTACAGACAAATACAATATTGTTACAAGCTGTGTCAGCTGGAAACCAGAACATACAGTGATTCCTCATGTAACCTATGCAAGTCATTGATCACTTCCGGTTTAGAAACACAGAAGATAAATGGTATCGGACTTTGGTACCTATAGTTAATACGGAATTTCAATAACTTCTTAACTTTTAATCCATTCGATTAAGGTTAAGTCTTTTCATTTTGACCCATCTCTGGCATAATCTTCGACAGAATCATAATGGAATGAAGTTCTGTCGCCAATTAAATGACCGAGGTTCTTGATTGTCGACCTTTTGAAATAGTAATTTCAAAAACATACATAATTTTAACAGTCAGAAATTATCCTGTTAAATTACATATTCATCAAATTTAATAGTTTTAATCACAAATCTCCTGCACACTCCTAATTCCCAAAATGGGTGAACATGAGGAACATATCGGAATTCGGAAAGACGTCAATATTTTTCTAAACAATAATGATTAACCAACGAATATGATCTCTGCTGGTGGAACAATTTATTGTCGCCGAGGGATACTTGTCGTTCGGTATATACCATTATTGAGGAGTATAAGAGTAAGGAACAAAAACTATACTGGCTGGCACGGCGCAGTATAAAAAAAGTGCCACTCTGTTGTCTATCAGGGCACAGCTCGCAACAATCAGGTGCCCTCGGATTGTACTACGGACATTAAAATGTCATTTCACTTGTGCGATTATAACAGTTTTGGCATAAGGAATGCCAGTAACTCTTCTCAATTAAAAACTGTCAGGTTCTCCTTACAAAATATTTCGAGGATCATTCACACACCCCATGGGTTCCATTTTTAAATGTTTTCAAATGTAAACATGCCGGCGGGTGATCTTACATGTATAGACTTGAAATTCATTTACTTAGCAATTGAACCAACAACAGTTTTATACCAAGACGCGAGTTTTACTGTTGGAAATTGACATGCAAATTCGTTATTGTTATTTCTACGGATTGAAATAAACCTATGGGCTACATATATTCGGGGAAACCCAAGGGGTCCCTAAATAACGTATGTCAGCCATAGATTATGAATAATAACGAAGGCATTCAACTTCTTTTAAATTTTAATTCCCCCGACCATCCATCTACTATGAAAGTGAACAAAATAACATTAGAAAAAAATATATTCATCATACCAGTCCAACATTAAGTACACCTTCCCGAAGGCAACCGAGAAGAATACTGGCATTAGGAAACTAGGCACTGCTTCCATATTGGTGCCGACAATATTGGAAGATAGGGAATTAGTAGCCACAGTGTAACAATGTGAATGTGTGAACTTTTTGCAATACAACTAGACGAACGTAGGCATGACAGCATTTGTAACACAAACCCATACATTCACGATGTGTCCTTTACTCCTTTACTTACTTGAAAATAAACCATTGGTCCACATCACGATTCGGCACCCAATCTTACTTCTGTCCTTGAAATTTTATATGAATTACAAGAAATAAAAGATAGGGCCTACTTGGTTTCCTCAACACCGGAATACAGACTTGATTATATGATGGGGATGTTTGCCTATCACAGACTCTTTGTTCCACGCGCATTAGGATGAAATTGAACTCAAGAAACCTCGCCGATTCCTCCTACATCTTAAATTTGACAATAAAGGAATTGATGCTGTCAACAATTAACAACATCCTCAAACCATAAAAAGTACAGTCCTGCATCCCGCATTATTTTAAGATGATATCACACCTTGTATTCCATACAGATAGTTTCCACCATTATTCACCCAAGTTATTTAATTACAAATAGACTTACAGTGCCTAGTATATCAACAATTACAACGAATCCTCCAAAGTGAACACGTTCCTCATTCCTCATTTAATTATGGTCCCGCTGGTCATATTCTTACTGGGGATATAAATATAGTCCAAAATGAGGATCTTAAGTCCCTTATTTCAAAAGGTCCTGGAATTCCGAGAAACCTCGCTCATTGAAATGGCGACATAATTCATGAAAATTGTGGAAGAATACGCCAGACGTTGAACAAAATCTGAGGGAAGGAGGACTTGACAGTTTGTCTGAATGGATAAAATATTCGGAAAGTATTAAAATCCCGTAATAACCATTAAGCGTACTATTTATCCTTCTGTATTAAAAAGCCAGAAATGGTAAATGAGTACATAGACTACATGAAAACTTTACTAGTTCCAGTTGATAAAACAAGTAACAACATTGTGCTTTGTTTGTAAAAGTCAATATATACTTGTCTTTTAAATGAACTTAGGTTTACTACAACATCTGGGATCCTACTTATACTCCAAGCAATCTGACTAAAGATAAATTCTTCAAAAATCACCTTTCTATTTGAAACTTTCAATATTCCGAATCAGGATCCAATATTGAATTACCATACCTTTACTGGGATTCCGAAATTGCATAAGAATCCTTACAAACAAAGACACATCGCTGGTTCCAGTAAGTGCTCTACCAAGCCTCTATCCCTACTATTAACTAAACTACTAACATATGTTAAGAGAGTCACTTCAAGATACTGTTCCACTACATATTCCAGAAGTGGTGTCAATCAGGATTTCTCAAAAACTCCAAAGAGCTTATAAGAAAACTTCAAGTCACGATATTTTTCTAAAATTTGACTGCATCAAAACGTATGATTTCTCCACAACAATTCCTCCCCCATAAATTAAAATCTAGGTTTTTTCAGATAATTGATAATTGTTTTTGAACAAAAAAGGCGCCCGAAAATACAAGTTTCTGGTCGTTGGGAAATAAGATACATATTTTGTCAGAAACACCTCTGATTGCCCACACAAGTACTCTGAAAGTAGATATTAAGAGCTAGCTTGGGTTCTTATAATAATATTTATGTAGTCTTGTTGGAGACCAGGCCTTTCAACAATCCGTTGGTATTCCTATGGGTACTAATTGTGACCCTTATTGGTAGACTTAACTTATATTCATACGAAACAGAATTTGTTCAAAAACTGTTACGGGATAATAAACAAAACTTGCCGTGTCCTCAACCTTACTTAAAGGTATATAGACGATGTCTTATCAATTACAAATCATAATTTAACAATTATGGTCCATTTATGATAAACGTCAATTTCCTTTTGCTTATGTAGCAATGTACCACTATCGCCCTGCTTATGTGTGGTATGCCTCTCAGTTGATTCGATACGCAAGGGCATGCCATCCGTATGATGATTTTTTTTAAAGCGAGGCCAATTACTAACCAAAAAGTTGATGTTGCAGGTGTTATTATTATCAATAACGAATCTCGTTAAAGTCGTCATTTCGCAAATTCTACGGTCGCTATAATGACCCCTGTTTTGCGATTACAAATTATCACTAAGTCATATATTGCTATTTTGTTTCATTACCCTTTGTTCGATTCATTTTCGTACTAGATTTGACGACGGGTAACCCCGTTTACTTGTTTTGAATACGGGCTCACGGCGGGTGTGACCGATCAGCAGAGGATGCCTATTCCTCCATGGCACCTGATCTCTGCCTTCGCTGTTGCTGAGATCCGTGTTTGCCACCACTCGAATTTGTTATGTGTTTTTTGGAACTATGATTACGTTTTATACTTTGTTACTTCGCCATTTATACATGAATCTTTATTTACATAACAAATAATACACTCTCCCGTATTGAGCTTCTGTCATATTGTACAACTTTATTTTTGTGACGGGACATATTAAAACCAACAGACAGTATATGTCAATCAGAAAAAGTGAAAATCGAAGTTTGGAGATCATCTTGAAAGTTTGTTTCTACTTTTTGATCAGTTGCATTGAACAAGGTGAACATTTATAAACATTGTTGTGAACATTTGTATTAATATTAGGACATTGCAACGAATGGTCAGAGATGCAAAAGCCATGACGCGCACAACCAAAACAATTGAGAGACTAAACTATCTTCAAAGATAATATAGATTAATGCTTTGGTCCACTAAGATCGATTCGGTAATCCGGGGATAGAGGTAATCGGGAGTACACCGCTGGGTTTTGGCCATTTTTCCGACATCGGACAACATCGG
>CAJDSM010071130.1:0-19034 GCA_903981925.1 Ostrea lurida
GTTCAAATGGAAGAGCAGGCCCCCATTAACTAAGAGGGGAGGATAGAGCACGAAAATATGACAAAAAGATATGGGTGCCGTGGTATTTAAAATCTTCTTCTCAAAGAACCACTGGGGCCAGAAAGCTGAAATTATATGAAAGCTTCCTGATACAGTGCACATTCAAGTTTGTTCAAATCAATGACCCCCGGGGTTTACGAATGGGGCCCAATAGGGGATCAAAGTTTTACATATGATTATATCAGGGAAAATCTTTAAAAATCTTCTTCTCAAGCAAACCACTGGGCCAGAAAAGCTTGAAATTTACATGAAAGCTTCGTGATAATAGTGAGATCCATGTTTGTTCAAGATCATGACCCCCGGGGGTACGATGGGGCCCCATAGGGGATCAAAGTTTTACATATGATTATATAGTGAAAATCTTTAAAAAGTCTTTCTTCTCAAGAACCACTGGGCAGAAAAGCTGAAATTTACATGAAAGCTTCGTGATATAGCTGGAGATTAAAGTTTGTTCAAAATCATGTACCCCAGGGGTACGATGGGGCCACAATAGTGGGATCAGAGTTTTACATATGATTAATAGGGGAAAATCTTTAAAAATCTCTGTCTCAAGAACCACTGGGCCAGAAAAGCTGAAATTTATATGAAAAGCTTCCTAATATAGTGCAGATTCAAGTTTGTTCAAATCATGACCCCGGGGTACAATGGGGCTCCAATAAGGGATCAAGTTTTACATATGATTATATAGGGAAAATCTTTAAAAATCTTCTTCTCAAGAACCACTGGGCCAAAAAAGCTGAAATTTATATGAAAGCTTCCTGAATAGTGCAGATTCAAGTTTGTTCAAATCATGACCCCCGGGGTACGAATGGGGCCCCAATAGGGGATCAAAAGTTTTACATATGATTATATAGTGGAAAATCTTTAAAAATCTTCTTCTCAAGAACCACTGGGCCAGAAAGCTGAAATTTCATATGAAAGCTTTCCTAATATAGTGGCAGATTCAAGTTTGTTCAAATCATGACCCCCCGGGGGTACAATGGGGCTCCAATAAAGGGATCAAAGTTTTTACATATGATTATATAAGGGAAAATCTTTAAAAATCTTCTTCTCAAGAACCACTGGGCCAGAAAAGCTGAAAATTTATATGAAAAGCTTCCTGATATAGTGCAGATTCAAGTTTGTTCAAAATCATGACCCCGGGGGTACGATGGGGCCCCAATAGGGATCAAGTTTTACATAATATATGATTATATAGGGGAAAGATCTTTAAAAATCTTCTTCTCAAGAACCACTGGGCCAGAATAGCTGAAATTTATATGAAAGCTTCGTGATATAGTGGGATTCAAGGTTGTTCAAATCCCCCCTCCGAGGGTTTGAGGTGAGGCCACAATAGGGGATTTAAAGTTGCTACTAATGCTCTTCTTAAGTGAAGCAGTGTTCAGGTGAGCGATGTGGGCCCATGGGCCTCTTGTTAAAAAAAAGGGGGAGGGGTTTGATGAATTTAGAGAGACTTTCAAATCTTCTTTTCTAATATAAAAATTATGAGTGCCAACAATACATAACTCGGGTCTTTTTCAATTTTCTACATTACCCCCTCCCTCCTTGCAGCCATGTCAACGGGCACAACGAATACCGTGTGGGATGCAATCTAAATGACTTTGATAGCCAGCCTAATTAAATCCATGACAGCTGAGCACTACTGGGTAAACTGTATTAATTATCCCCCGCAAAACAAGTTTGAGGGGGGGGGGGGTAATATAGGAATCACTCTGTCTGTCCTCTGTGCAGAGTTCGTGTCCGGGTCATAACTTCTTTGTTCTTTGAGGTAGGCATACCATATTTGGCACATGGGTGTGTTCACTATGAGATGATGTGTCGTGTATATGAATGACCTCTGTACGAACCTTGACTTTCAACCTCAAGGTCAAAATTATCAGTTTTTTAGGTCACCTGAGTATAATCTCGGGTGACCTATTGCAATTGGTCTTCGTCCGCCATCGTGCGGTGTGCGTCGTCCGTTAACAATTGAACATTTTTAACTTCTTCTTGATAACACCAGTCCAATTCTTTTCAAATTTGGTATGAAAGCATCTTTGAGACAAGAGGCACATGATTGTAAAATTTCAGGTCCTCTTGCATCCCTGGGGCCTTGGGGTGGGGCAAAAACTGTCCAAAAAAGTGACCAATTTTCAAAAATCTTCTTCTTAACAACCGCACATGTCTGAGAGAAACCAAAATGCATAGTGATGTTAGAGCAAGGAAAGCCTTTACCAAAATTGTAAATTTGGTGATCCCGGGGTAGGGGTTCTGACCCAGGGCGGGGCCAAATTAGTACAATAGTGTTTATATATAAAACATTTGAAAAGCATCTCTTTAATGCTATTGATATTAATGTGAAACTAAATGGATATTTTGAATTAATAGGGAGCCTTTTTATGAAAAATTGGTAAATTTCATGATCCTAGGGGTAAGGGGTTTTAGTATTAGGGTGGGGCCCCAAAATGGTCATTGATGAATGTGTTAACAATTGAACATTTTTAACTTCTTCTTGATAACCACCTGTCCAATCTTTTTCAAATTTGGCAATGCAGCATCTTTGGGACAAGGGCACATAAATTGTAAATGTTCAGGTCTCTTGCACCCCTGGGGCCTTGGGGTGGGGCAAAAATCTTCCCAAAGTGACCAGTTTTCAAAAATCTTCTTCTTTACAACGCACGTTTTAGAAAACCAAATGCATAGTAAGTGTACAGCAGGAAAGGCCTTTACCAAAATTGTAAATTTGGTGATCCGGGGGTAGGGGTTCTGAACCTGGGGGGGGGGGGGGGGCGGACTTGGTACATATTGGTTTCTATGTAAAACATTTTTGAAAGAGCATCTTTTTCAATGCTATTGATATTATACGTGAAAGTAAATGAATATTTGGAATGAGAAGGGTGCCTTTTATCATAATTATAACCCTGCAACAAGTTGGGGGGGGGGGGGGGTTTTTACTGGAATCAGGTTGTCTGTCCATCCGTCTGTAGACAGAATGGTTCGCCAGATTTTTTAGTGTTAGCTCTTTCCACCTAGAGTCACAATATCATGCATGATGGTCTACCCATTTGGACAAAGGTGTTTCCTATTGAATTTGGGGTAAAAGGGCAAAGGTCAAGTGCACTGGACATCAAATGTAGCAAATAATGGTTTCCGGTTCCAGAGCATTTATCCTTTCTACCTAGGTCATTATTATCAATAATATATACTACTCATGAAGGCGGAAGATGTTCTTTATTGAATTTTAGGTCAAAGGTCAAAGGGGGTCAACTCACTGGACATTAAAGTAGCAATATGGTTTTCATTAAAAATTCTTGAACAATCGTGTGAGATTGAAATGATAATCTTCTTGTGTATATGAATAGGAATCATATAGCATATATTGAAAGATATTACATGTGAATAAAATATGAGACTCCCTGTGTGGGCTATGATACTCAGGTGACCGTTAAGTCCTGTGGGCCTCTGTTTAATCATGAATTCGTGTCCGGGCCATAACTTCTTTGTTCTTTTGCCATAGAACATCCTGTATTTGGCACACTGAATGCATCACCATGAGACGATGTGTATGTACTCTGATTGTCTGTCTGTCTCTCTTGTCCGTCGTGTCTGCAGATCGTGGTCTGGGCCATAACTTCTTTGTTCTTTTAGAGTAGGCATACCATACTTGGCACATGGTGTATCACTATGAGACGAATGTTCGGGTATATTGATGACCTCTGTATGACCTTGGACCCTCAAGGTCAAAATTATCAGTTTTTTAATATGAAATTTGTGTTTTTAAACTTCTTTGTTCTTTGAGGTAGGCATACCATACTTGGCACATGAGTGTATCACTATGAGAGCGATGTGTCGGTTATATTGATGACCTTGACCTTTGACCTCATGTCAAAATTATTAGTTTTTTAACATGAATTTGTGTCCGGGCCATAACTTCTTTGTTCTTTGCCATATGCATCCTGTATTTGGCACATGGATGCATCACCCATGAGATGATGTGCCATGTACTTAGTTTGTCTGCGTGTTGTTGATTCGTGTCTAGGGCCATAACATCTTTTGTTCTTGACATATGCATACCATATCTTGGCATTGGATGTATCAATATGAGAAGGAATGTATTGCATACATTCCATGACCTATATATGGACCTTTGATCATATGACCTTGACTTTTGACCTCAAGGTCAAAGGTATAAGTTACTCTAACATGGATTATATTTGGCCTGTGAGTGTATCACTTGAAAAGATGTGTCACTTACATTCATGATCTCTGTATAAGCCTTGACCTTGATCTCAAGGTCAACTTATAGGTTTTTTAACAGGCATTGTTCCGGGCCATATCTTCTTTGTTCAAGCTTCAGTGACTCAAGTGAGCGTAAAAATATGTGGGTGGCGGGGGGTATCCTTTTGTGATTTTACTCACAGTATTTCTAGTTAAAATCAAATCAGTTTTGAAGATGAATTTTTCCACAATTTATTAAAGACTTACATTGATAATTGTGAGCAAAAAATCAGAAATACTGAACAGTAATCAATACATGTATATATGATTAATAACATGAAAGTGTAAAGTGCAAAGTAAACATAATACTGATTGGTATAAAAGAGCATGATAATACTATAGTGCAATATCTACAGAACACGTATCATTTTCTATAAACAAATATTTTTGTATTGTTGAAGAACAAAGTGTACTGTTCATAACAATCCAATTTGGCTTCATATTTTGCAGTATAAATATAATAGCTGATAAGTTGTGGGTTGTTTTTTCAATAAACTCGTTAGTTAAGTACATGTACAACAATTTTCAAGGAAAATGTATGATATCACCCACTTTGTCTTAAATTAAATCATTTGTGATGAAAATGATTATTCATTTTTGTGTTTCACAATATTTCAATTTATAAATATTTGAATTTCAAAAATGTCAAAGAATGTTTGAATATGGTATTAATTAGGGCCACAAATGGGCCTGTTATATGATAAGTCCTTTCATAATACCTTTGCATGTACTATGTTCATTAAACATTTAAATGAAACATGATTAGAATGTTTATTATGTAACTAGTTTATTTTTGAAATGGATTTTTCACTCTTCCATTTTCAAAAGCATAGTCATAACTAAAATAATTCCACAACTTCAACCATTACAAAGACTTGCATCTCACTCTGCCAGTTAATGGTGAATTTTGTCTAAATTTTCAGCTGACAATCATCTGAAAAAGATAATAAAAAGTTCTTAATAACATTGCAATAAGTACGTACATGACAACTGGACTGTTAAATTAAATTGAAGAACAAAATATAATATCATTTAATCAAAATTGTACTCTGTCATTGATAGATAAACTTTAAAAAGATATTTTTTAAAAAAATGATACTGAAAATGCATATTTGCTAGAACTGTGTTCAAAGGTATAATTATGTTTCCATTTGTATTTACTATAGTACTTGATGCATAATTATGATATACATGATGCAAAGCACATGCATGGTACATTTGCTAAAATTACTACATATAAAATTATAAGGAAGTTAATATTTATATAAGCTAACTAAAATAATCCCATTTCGCTATAGCTTGTACCATTTTTTTTTTTCTGTTTAGAAGCGCTATTTGTTGGTTAGTTTAATAAAACTTCAAAATTCATATATTCCCATCACTCCCATTTCTTCCAGTTTTCCCCATTTATTAAATATAATAGTCTACATGCATGCAATGTGTATTGGAACTATACTTGTTATTGCATGTTCATTTAAATGATTAGTATTACAGCAAAATATATATATATTAATGCAATACATCTAAATATATATACGTATGTTTTACTAAACTGTAGTACATTTGAAATTTTGCTGAAATGTCAATATATGAAGCAATGATATTTTGCCGTGTCACTGTGATTTAGCATTTTACCATTACCAGGTGCCTAATATTGACCTAGAAGAAAGTAATTAATATACATGCTTATAAAAACCAGCTGCAAATAAAATGATACATTTAAAAAAATTCCATTTTCTTCTTTTTAATTTTTGACAAACATACTCCTGCTTTTATAATTTTGTTATGAGCTAAATTTTAGGACATTATATACATGTATTAAATTCACTGATTTTGATCCACATAGATCTTATCCCTCCTCAACTCTGTCAACTTGTCAATAATATTTGTATGAAATATCAATACATGTAATATAAAAGCCTCTTCAGTTATTGATAATATGTCGAAGCACAACATAGCAAATCTTGTATAAACAGGTGTCTGTATAACCATCCCCTTTCAAGAGAACACACGTGATGTAACGTTTTGAATGGACATGCGCGCATGCAAGCATAAAATACTGATCCATAAGTCTACGAAATTATAATGATTGAAAATGGCCAAATTAACATATGCTCAAATAATTGAAAGAACTATTTATTTAAGGAAGTGATTGCGTGGTATTATCACGTGGTTTATTGCTTTAGTACGGGAAAATTATGACATCACAATTAATATCATGACGTCACAATTGACGTTTACTTACCTTTTGTAACATTAGGAATTGAAATGAAAGTGGCAATTATAATTCCTGCGTTTGTTTTTTTATTTGAATATCATAAAAATCAATTGATTTCTCTCTCTCTCTCTCTCTTCTCTCTCTCTCCTCTCTCTCTCTCTCTCTTCTCTCTCTCTCTCTCTCTCTCTCTTCTCTCTCTCTTCTCTCTTTCTCTCTCTCTCTCTCCTCTCTTCTCTCTATACTTACATGTATAGTTAATGAGATGTTAGGTAAATTCTACGATTGTAAGGAAGAAAATTCAATAGATTTAAAAGTTTTAAAAACTGTTGTTTACCTTAAAAAATTTAAAAATAACAAACAAATTAACAAATCAATACAGAAAACAACTTTTGTCACACGGAATGCGCAATAGTATAGGGGAGGCTTTTTGCTTACTTTCTGAGCGAGGTTAATGTTGACGAGAAACGGACAGGACAAGACATACAATGTATGCCCTTCAATATGGGGGATAAATATTGAAATATGTCTCTAAATCACATTGTTAAATAAATATATATTAATGTCTTGATCATTATTTTAAGTTTACATTTGAATGGAGGAAAACAAATATTTACCAGAGTTGACGTCGCTGGCATTTAAGGGGGGGGGAAATGATTAAATGCATTAGTAACATTAGAACCTGACTATCCAGACCGATACTTTTATCAATTAATACGCTAACATAAGCTACATTATATGTAAAAATAAAAGAAATTCAATGGGCAATTAATTTTCCGGGGCTGATAATGTGTCTTCATTTGTCGAAAAATCGCTTTTAGAAATATCAAAACTGCTAAAAAGCAGTCGTATTACTCTTTCATTTGAAAATAAATTGAGGTTTTGATAAAAATTATGCATTATCTAGACCTTTGCCTTTAATCCTATATAATAATGAAACACTCTAGGCCTTTTATTCAATCTAAACACCTTATAAATATACCCATATGATTTACTTCAAAAAGATGAAATGGGGGGTTGCTATGGCAACCGTAGCGTCACAATGACCTTTTGAAAACCACACCTCATACTTTCATAATACGTTACAGACACTTTCAACTACAAAATATGCAAAATCGAAAAATCAATGGGCGACGTTATTTTTCAATCCCACGCAATCACTTCCTTAATTATTTGAAGATATCTTCAATTCTTTTGATGCTCACAGTAATTCAGTTGAAGATCTCTTCAAATATTAAATGAATGATATCTTCGATTCTGAATTATTGCACTCATTAATAATAGTGTGCTTTAATTCAGCATAATAATTGAATTGTTGATCTCCTCAAATGAATTGCAGGCATGTTCTGAGATTGGATCTTCCTTGTCAATCTGGAAGAGAATATCAGCTTTTGAGACTCATATTACTCAGCTTAGCATAGCATCAGAAACATCACCAATGTTATCCAGGTGTATGCTAGCTGCCGGCCATGTTGAGTAGCTAGCACAGGTTGGAGTATCACATATTCATGCATACTTTGAATGTCACTGGATATCAAGCTCCAGACAGATGAGTTAGCAAAATAAAACATAGAATGTACAGGATTGAAAAAGATCTATCCACAGGTTTGCCAAGTATGGAAAGGAAAACTTTGACCTTGATAGGAAAGTCAGTCCGCACCCAGCCTTGCAAAGGCCTGGATATTATGATGATAATCAATTCAGGTAATAAGTGCAGTTAGTGCACTGATTTAATTATGATATGATTAATTCCATTGATGCACACAATAATTGAATTATTGTTCTCTTCAACTGAATTAATGATACCATTGATTCAATTTATGCACACAATAATTCTTTCAGAGAGAGCAACTATATAACATTAGAGATATCTTCAATTCAATATGTCCACAATGAAATTAATGGTCTCTTAAATTGTCTTTGAATTATAATTGCATGCTCTCTTAAAGGAATCGATGTGTGCATTATTTCTTTATACAAAAGAATTGAATTGATCATCAAATCATTTAATCTGAACCCCAATGCAATTCTGCATGCGATATAATAAATTAATTCCTGTGTTACATCAATTGAATAAGAGCCATATGGGCGTTAAGGTAGCCCACTACACTAAAGCTTATACTCTTTATAACACAACGTCACAAGATGGCGATTTAGATAATTTGTGAAATAGCTTCTTTCGATCAATTTGGTCGTATAACTTCATAGCTCAGTAGGTAAAGGATCGGACTGCATGGTAAACCGTAGGTCCCGAGTTCGAATCCGCCAGTGACTTTTGTTCATATTTACTGCGAGAAATTTTTGAAAATCATGATTTTTGTATTCAAATTTCATATTTTCCACCTTTTTTACATGTATACTTATTATATATCATCACATCTTTCATAAATCATATCGTGCTGTTTTGAGAAACATTTCCCAGATGTAATGGGCCACCTTAAATCAATTAATACTCTTATAAATTGATATGAGAGAATATTAGGAGAGAGCATTCTTAGTTTTAAAAACTTGTGCCCAATCATTTTGTCTGTGATATCTTGGTGATGAAAAATGTTCAATTCATCAAATCAATTATTGCTCTCTTTGAATTCAGTTGATGAGAGCAATAGTTTATTTAATGCATGCTTTGATTCAATTATTGAATTGATATCTTCAACTTATTAAGGATATCTTCAACTATCTGAGTTTATGTTAATTAGACGGAGCCGAGCGCTCCATACATATTACATTATTTTATACTACTTAAGGTTTGTATAATTGTATCAATTCAAGTAATTGCATTTTGTGAGATGGTTTTAATTCTTTCCAATTTACAAGAGAATTGTCTTTGTTTTTTTTTGTTTTTTTAATGTCTTTCTAGTACTGTAAGTCAGTTGTCAATCCACGTTTTTTTTAAAATAGGCAATAAATTTCAACTCATTATTTGAGATGCTTGCATGTATTGTTCGTTTCATTTAAAACTGCATTTACTGCATGTTGAAAACTCTACTGCAGAAAACAACTGTACATTATTCTGATCATTTATCATCAGGATGACTATTCAGGTCAATTTTCGGTATAGAGTGCCCACATATAAAGAATAGTTTGAGACCAGAATAATGAATTCCACTGTGTGGAGTCGTTGTGGCATGTAATTGTTTTTAAAATATTTAGTTATTTTAGTCCACTAAATGATGATACATACATTTATCTTGAAAATGTCTACGCTCTCTGTGTGTTGGTGCTTCTACTTCAAAGGTAGTACATCGAGGTTCATATCCCGATTGCTGTTGCTCAAACACAGTGCTACTGAATTGCTGTGGGTAATGTTGCCTCTGTTTTCTACACCAAGCCTGTTCTTTTTTCATTTCAACCGCACACCAAGATTCTCTTGATTCTCCAAGTTCAAGTGCTTCAGCTTTTGATAACTGTTTACCTCCAGACATTGTCTAAATTTTAAAGATTATGCTCCGCTGCTTTCGTTGCTATGTAGAAGCGTCCTACGTCCGAGTAATTTATGTACTTACAACTGCGAGGATATACTTCACTTTATCAAACGCTTTGCTGATAAAGAATGCGTAAAATAAAATAAAATAAAAAAGAATCCGGTAGAAATGTATTATTCCGAATAATTTATGCGGATGTACAGCAGTCATTGATATAATTTTATCTATCATCATTATAAATCCACAATTTTAAAGGAACATTCGGATCTACTGCAGGGATGTTTATTTTTATTTCATTTTAAAGGATTTTTTTTTCGTTGTCAATCGTCCGGAATATAAATCAAGATTTAAACATACAGATGTCAAAATTATCGAATATATATAAAACCATATAAATACAATGAACCAAGTGCTCAATGTTCATTATACTCCTGAAGTGTATAGTAGCCCGGCTCAATCGGCCCTCTGATATTTTTATTGATGTACTTATTTGTGGAATAGACCGAGAGAGAGAGAGAGAGAGAGAGAGAGAGAGAGGAGAGAGAGAGAGAGAGAGAGAGAGAGAGAGAGAGAAGAGATGAGGGGGGGGGTTTGTTAAATTGTGTTTACTTTGAATTCTTATTTTAGAGAATCTCTCTTGTTTTTTGTATCGTCGTATTACTTCCAACTCTTGATTTTCGGATCCGGGGGGGGGGGGGGGGGGGGGGGGGCATTCATATTGTATGGGTAGACATTCACAGTCCGGACCCCCACCCTTTTCATGTATTTTAGATTTGAGAATTGTATACCTTTCTATCATATTTCTGTTCAAATTGGTGACCTTTTCCATATGGCCAAAAAAAAAATAATTAAGTGTTCAGAAATGAGCTATTTGATCCGGGGGGGGGCACTCTCCTATATACTAACTTAAGATAGGGACGTGCCTCTGGGAAATAGGTAGCCTTTTCCCTTCAGAGATATTGACAGGTATGGAAATCAGCATGAAATATAATAAGGTCATTATGTTTTACTCATAGTTCTATATGAATAGCTTCTCATATTTGAATCTCAGGCGCTGGATTTCAAGAAAGGAGTACCGGGCGTAGCCCCCCCCCCCCCCCCTTAAAAAAAAAAAAAAAAAAAGGAGGCGAGAGAACGAGAGAGAGATGAGAGAGAGAGAGAGAGAGAGAGAGAGAGAGAGAGAGAGAGAGAGAGAGAGAGAGAGAGACGAGAGAGAGAAGAAGATACGTCGAAGAGGAGATAGAAGATGGAGCTAATGACCAGCTACGCGTCAGCCTCGCATCGTTCACACTGACGTGTATTAGAGAGGGGGCGTGGGAGCGGCACGCGCCCCTAGAAAGTTCAAAGATTAGGGTACTCAGGGATATATACACATTTAAGTGCAATATATCTGGTCATATAATTACCCTGCCTGTCATTTAGCTTGTAAGAAAGCAAGGCTGTAACCAGTGGGGTAGCACTGGTGTGCCCGTGCACCCCCTTTTTAAACTGAAAGATGCTAACCTTTCGGCTTCTGGGGGTTCCCCCCTGGACCCCCACAGAGGCCCGATTCTGTGAATCCTCTAGGGGCCTAAAAACACCCCCCAGACGCAATGAAATTGCTAAAATTTCTCAACTTCCGGGGCTTCGCCCCCTGGAACCCCCTACGCAGGCCCATCCTGGATCCTCTGGGGGCTTAAAACACCCCCAGACGCAATGGAAAATGCTAAAATTTCTGTAGCTGTTCCGGGGCTTCGCCCCCTGGACCCGCCTACCAGGTTGTTCCTGGACAGCTGGGGACCTACTAGCAGCCTTATAATCCTTTACCTTAGTCTTGTGCATCCCACCCACCCCAATGTCATTTCACTGGATTACGGCCCTGGAGGAGGTGTTGTACTTACTATGAGGCTAAAAATATGGGTTAAATTTTACTCCTAAAAATCACTAAAAAAAAAAATTCGGAGCTTCCGGGGGCTTCGCCCCCTGGACCCCACCAGGGCCAAGGCCTGGACCACTGGGGCCTTAAGGCGGCCCCCAGACCCCTGCCTCTGAAAAAAAAATCCACGCCCCCCCCCCTAACCAGAAATTCCTGGATCCGGCCCTGGATCTAGCTGATATTTACACAAATAAAGCATAAGTAGTTCCGGGTTTTAATTAAATAATACAAAACAGCTTGATAGAAAGGAACTTTAGACCACTTTGTCCTCCCTGTTATTGTTTTATCATTCCCGTATCTTGTTTGCGTGATGGATATGGAAAAGGTCACCATTTAAAGTGGGCATTGGACCACGTTCTGAGCTAAAAATGTCCAATTATAGGTTTCCATTTTAAATGTTGTACAATGCTCACTTAAGATTTCTAATGGTCAGCAAAAAATTGAAAGTCATTTGTTGAGTTACAAGAGAGATACAGCACTTATAATTCTTCAAACAAGTGTAAACAAGACTCGAGCCTTTTTTTTGTTCTCATAAAGGACTACTTCACAGAAAATACCTTAAACAAATGGATGTGAACCTGAAACTGTAAATTTCGAAAAAAAAAAAAAAAAAAAAAAAAAAAAAAAAAAAAAAAAAAAAAAAAAAAAAAAAAAAAAAAAAAAAACTAAAAAAAAAAAAAAAAAAAAAAAAAAAAAAAAAAAAATAAAAAAAAAAAAAAAAGTAAAAAAAAAAAAAAAAAAAAAAAAAAAAAATAAAAAAAAAAAAAAAAAAAAAAAAAAAAAAAAAAATATAAAAAAAAAAAAAAAAAAAAAAAAAAAAAAAAAAAAAAACAAAAAAAAAAAAAAAAAAAAAAAAAAAAAAAAAAAAAAAAAAAAAAAAAAAAAAAAAAATAAAAATGAAAAAATCACTAAAAAAAGTAAATTGATTCGGAATGAACTTGTCTAATTTGAAAAAATCTGCTTTAAACGGAGTAGTATACTAGCAGTATTTCAATGTAGGTAAATAAAAACATGACTCAAGCTTTTGTTACATAGTGATGAATTGTAAGTGCATGATATCTCACTTGTACCTCACAAATGCATTCAAACAGTTTTGCAGACCATTTAGAAATACCCTAAATGAAGCATTCGTGACATTAAAAATGGAAATTCTAAAATTTGAAACATATTTAGTCAGAACGTTACGTGTCCTGGCCCCTTTAAACAGAAAATTATACGGAAAAGGGATAATAATTCTCAAATCTAAAATATATTGGAAAAGGGGCGGGGGAGGGGTGTTGCGATGTTGTCAGCGGCACGTCCCTACCCATAAAATTTATGATATTGATTACACTTGATATGAATTTCAGTGAAAGTTACCAACATTCATTCTGGATTAACTATATGTTATACTTGTGTAAGATTATCAAGAGTTTCACCAGCTTGCAGCTAGCTGGATCAAATTTGGAAGGCTATTTCATAATTTAATTGAGTAAACATATAATTTCTATCATAATTTTCATGCTGATTTCTATACCTTGTCATATATTATTAATTATTTCATAGTTTTCAACTTATACAAACTGTTTCACATGATACACTTTTTCTGTTATTAAGACTGTGATATGTATGGAGCGCCAAATTAACATGAAACTCAATAATTGAAAGATATTTTTATTATTTAAAGATATCATAGTTTAAATTATTGCCTCTTCATTGAATTAGATGCGCGCATAAAGAATTATTGCGTCTCATTAATTGCATTAATGCGCGCATTAATTCAATTTAAAGAGGAGCAATAACTGATATTGCGAGCACTAATTCATTAAAGAGAGCAATAATCGAATTATTGCGCGCACTAATTCAGATTAATGAGAGCAATAATTCATTTAATGCGCGCAATAATCTCAATTATTGCTCTCATTAATTCAATTAATAGCTCGCATTAATGTAGTGGAAATTAGCTCGCAATATTTAATTTAATGCTCGGTAAATTAAAATGATTTTTAATGATCTCTTTAATTCAATTAAAGATACTGTAATTATTTACACACTTTTATATAAGAAATTAATGCGCGCATTAATTCATTTTAAGAGAGCAATAATTCAATTTAAAGAGAGCATTATGGATATGTTGAATTAAAGATATCTTTAATTATATTATTGCTCTCTTTAAAAGAATTATTGCTTTCATTAATATGAATTCAATGAATCATTATCTATTAATGAGGAGCAATAATCATTATTGCGCCACATTATATGAATTAATGATATCATTAATTCAAATAATGAGAGGCAATAATTCACATTATTGCGCGCATTATCATGATTAATGTATCATTAATTCAATTTGAAGAGAGCAATAATTCAATTATTGGCGCGCATTATATGAATTAATGATATCATTAATAATCCAATTATAGCGCTCTTCATCAGCAAAAGAATTAAATATATCATCAATTGAATTAATGTGCGCAATAATGCAGAATTAAAGATATCATTAATTATTTAAAGAGATCTTTAATTGAATTATTGCGCGCATTAAATGAATTAAAGATATCTTTAAATAATTAAAGATACATGTATCATGTGTATTTCCTGTTAAAGACACTTTATGTAGGTAGTTATACTGCTTTGGGTAGAAGTGGATATTTTACATAAAATAATTGTCCTATAGCACCGTCTCTTACTACCCTCTGCACCATGAAACAAGAAATGACTACCACCTCCCCCTCAAAAAACTGTGTATTTAAAGACCAAACACGTGTGACACTCCGCCATGTGCTTTTCTATTTTTAACAAAATCGATAAACTTCCGATTCGAGTGAAGGATTGTGGGTAAAATCTGCGAAAACGAGCCGAGTGATCATGGACAAATGTAAACACCTGTAGGTTGTGTACCTAGACAGAATTTTTAGCTAGTGAAAGATGGAGATCGTTAATCCCCAGTCCAGTATCCAGAATGGCGGAGGAACGGTCACGCACGAGCTGGTTAACGGTAGGTGAATTTAGAGCACAGATGACCCCGATTCAAGAGTTGTTTACTACAGCCTGGTCAGAGAAATAAACAGCGTAATGTTACATAACGCACTAGCCGAGATGGAGATACAGACTGAAAGTTTCATAGTTTTTAGAACCGAATAAATGATTAAGAATCATAGCTATATCTATGGTATTGCATATTCGCAGATTGTTTTCGGGAAAGCAATAACGCACATTGCAGATCATTGCACTCAGAAAAAGATTAAGAATGAGGTTATTCACACCAGAGAGCATTTATTTTATACAAACATTTGTTCAATAAAAATTGATAAAGACATTAAAAGTATATGTATAATATGAATAATGAGATTCATGAATAAGTCATATTACTAGGCCTAGATCCAGCTGATCAGCTGTGTAAGATTATTTGTTAATATATTTGTTGATTGTATTTTGTTCCATACAGTGATTGAAAATGTGAAACTTTAAATACACACCTATTTCAACACATTAGTCAAGAAGTATGACTGCTTCTAATCATTGTTACTAATATTAGTCCATTGATTTGTGTTTTATGAAAAGATTATATTTTTAGAATATTGAAATTGAAAGTACAAATTACAAGAAATTTTATCTATATTTATAACTATATGCAAGTAAACATATCTCTAATAAAGTATTGTTTACTGGTATAGGTATCTTATCAAATGATGACAATTTATGATATGCTTGCCATCAGACTCAATAGCTTATGATATTTATTCTGCTGTAGTTAATATGCAAGGACAGGATAAAGTTGGAATGAAAGATTTCGAGCTCTTAAAAGTTTTAGGAACAGGTGGTAAGTCTGCAAATTATCATTACTAGTTAATCATCGTCATGTTAATAAAAAATGAAAAAAAAACAACCCAACAATATTGATTGCAATTTATGATAAATGCAGCCTTTTTTTTTTTTTTAGTGTGCAGTGTTTATGATTTTAATTTGATATGCACAGAAAATAATGTAGTCTTCCTGTACCAAATGGTATGATGAACATCTGCATGAACTTCTTTATTGCTTGTTATATTCATTGCTTGTTGAATTAATGTGCTTAAAATAAATTTTTATTCAACCAGCTTATGGCAAAGTTTTCCTGGTGAGGAAGACTACAGGGAAGGATGAAGGCAAGTTGTATGCCATGAAAGTCTTAAAAAAAGCCTCCATTGTTCAGAAAACAAAGACCACAGAACACACAAAGACTGAGCGGCAGGTTCTGGAGGCCATTAGACAGGCTCCGTTCCTGGTCCGTCTCCACTACGCCTTCCAAACAGAGGCCAAACTGCATCTTATATTAGGTAAGGACATTTCTTTGTGGATAGGTCAAGGGTACACAATAGAAATAGTCTGTACAAAGAATGTTTAAACACAATAACTCAGATTCACTTGTTGATAATTATTGTGGGGCTCTTTCTGGTGTATAAGTTATATAGTTCCTATCTACAAAGAGTCATGAAGCATTCAATGACATTATTTTTGCCAATTAATTTTTCAGTATTGGATCCTTTTTCATGATGATTGTGTAGATGTAAAATTGATGTTGATGTGAATGCATTGTTTGACATTGTAGATTATGTTAACGGAGGAGAGCTATTCACTCATCTGAATCAGCATGAACAATTTACTGAGGACCAGGTGCGGGTATATATCGGAGAAATTGTTCTGGCACTAGAAAATCTTCACAAGGTAAGACAAAATTCAGATTCTTCTCATAAGTAATAGAAAAGCAAATTCTCACTCGATTTAGTGATTTCTATGTGAATGTATTTCATTTATAGAATTATCACATGATTTAGTGATTTTTAAGGATGTGATGTTTTATCGATATATCGTGATAATTCGTCCCACAATACGTATCGCGATACGGCGGACGAAAAATCAGTATTTTTAGACGTGTAAATTTCAGAAAATTTATGTTTATAAAGATTTGTTAAAAGTTTTGCAACTGTCTATTGTTTAATGCTCAACATATTTACATATTCGTCATAGTCATATCTTTATTTTTCTTGACATAGGTTGTGAGTTATTTGATTATTATCTGATCTGATATTTTTCGTTATTTGTTTTCTTACAGTTTTCTATTACAAATTAAATGTTTAAAATAAACCAAATCTGACGTTTCTTGTGCTAACACACATAAGGAGTGCTGAAAATAAGAGAGACGTATTAGGAAAAATGCAATGTCCTATTATCACGAGATTAAGAAAAAATATTGTGATATATCGCGATACAAAATTTTTGGCAATACCCATCCCTAGTGATTTCTACATGATTG
Source organism: Ostrea lurida (assembly GCA_903981925.1). Classification (NCBI taxonomy): domain Eukaryota; kingdom Metazoa; phylum Mollusca; class Bivalvia; order Ostreida; family Ostreidae; genus Ostrea; species Ostrea lurida. The sequence goes on from CAJDSM010071130.1 coordinate 17,148, forward strand.
TATTTAATTCACAGAACGTTATTTACTTTCATATTTCAGTTAGGCATTATCTACAGAGATATAAAACTTGAGAATATATTACTAGACTCAGAGGGTCACATTGTGCTAACGGATTTTGGCCTTAGTAAAGAGTTTCTGCCATCTGATAAGGTGAGAAAATGTACAGGTCAAATGTTTATTAAAATCTTTAATGTAACAATGCAGTTTTGTCCAGTTGTTGACTTGGATATCTTGTGTGTCAGTTTATCAGAAGTGATGTGTACTTTCTGACAAAAGAAATACCTTTAGTTGATATCCATTGATTTTTTTTTCCTTCAAATAAATAACCACTGATATTCAGTGTGTTTTGCTAAAATCATAATTTTTTCCCTTATTGGTGATCCATTTTTCCAAATTTCAAATTGAGAAATTTATATGTACAATTTACCATAATGCAGACATAAAGTGAATTGATGCTTGGTATAATCTTTGTATATCAGTTATAAATGTCTTCAAGCAGTTAAAAATTCTTGACATGAGCCATGGAAAAGAAATATAAGGAAGTTATTGAAGGAAATCTTTTAAACTTACTTTTTTAAGCCCCTGCCATAGAATGGATGGGAGCATATTGTGTTGCCCTTCGCATTTCCGTCTGTCCCAGTATTTTGTCCTTGCAACTCCTCTTAAACTCTTTGAAGGATTTCATTGAAACTTGGTACATTGAAAGATCACACCACGTAGATGTGCATGTGAGAAGGGGAAGTTTGTTCAAGCTTTATTACAGGAGTTATGACCCCTTTATTTTATTTGTGTGTGTATATGTGTAAGGCAGTATCATCTTGTCTTTGCAACTTCTCATAAACCCTTTGGAGGATTTCAATGAAACTTGTTACAATGAAAGATCACAACATTTATATGTAAATAAAAGGTGAGCAATATATGCCCTCAAGGGTCACAGATAAACTTTGCTGCCGGTAGGGGCGCCCCATTTGTGGTGTACTGACGCATCTAGTTCATTATAATTTACTGTAAATGATTTTTCCCAATTTGAGGAAAAATGTTGTTATTTTTTCTCAATTCAAAAGGAGGGGGCGGTACTTAAGAAAAGAAAATAGATATCACTGTATCACAAATGCTACATATAATTTGTGAAGGATGGCAGCATGGCTACAAGTGTGACCATGTTGATTTGTGGCAAATTTGACTTTATCCTTGATGAATGATCATGACAAGTATAAGACAGTCACACAGTTTGACCCTGACTTCTGTTCATCAAATATGGCAGTTTTATGTAAATATTTCAAAAGTTAAAGGTTTGGACAGACGAAAAGATAAACAGCTTAACTATCTCTTTATAAAACACCATGCCAATGAGCATGGAATGATTTAACCTTCATGAATAGCATTAATCTTAGTGACAACATTGACCTTGACCTTTTAGAACAATATTCCCATGACCCCCCAATAATTGGAATATAGAATTAGGTATGTTAACTTAAAGTATGAATTGTAAGTGAGAGATACATCCTGATTATATTGATGAGCCTTGTATGATTTTCAGAACCACCGAGCATACTCCTTCTGTGGCACTATAGAGTACATGGCTCCTGAAGTGGTGGAGGGTGGCAGCTTAGGACACGACTTTGTAAGTATCAAAAGCATATCTGATAATGGCTGAAGACCACAAAATTTAGGAGCTGTGACTGCCCAGTTATTTAAAGGACTGTATATGGTACAGTCCCTGAAACGTTCTACTCTACCACACACACGGTGACCGCACGCAGATCGAACGGTGACCGCACAGAGAACACATGGTGACCGCAGGCTGAACAATGAATGAAAAATGACTGAACGCTTGACCGCACGGAAAAATGGTAAAGTACAGGTGACTCTCGATAACTTGAACTT
>CAJDSM010071136.1:58-12675 GCA_903981925.1 Ostrea lurida
TTTTTTCTCAAAGAGGGACCATGGTCTATATAGAGTCTACTATATATATGTGATAATTAGGTGTCTTTTCATTTTTTGTCATTCGATTCTTCATCTGATTTATTAAACTTTAACACAAAATGATGTAATCCAGTCTATCAATTTTATTGTTTTTATGTAGGCCAGAATCAACTGAAGAGGAAAGCAAGCATATTATTTGGAATACGATGTGACGACGAAAACTTCAAACATTACTGGAGCAGTACCTTAGAACAAAATTTAAAGCAGAAAGAGGAAAAATTGGTGATCATTCTTGCGCTCAATGTTTATCTAATTTGCTATTTACTTTTTTTTTTTTTAAAATTATGCATTGTTAACGGTTCAATCTAGACGTATTATCTCATAGAAAAGATCCCGACTGACATGTTAAAAAAGGTTATTACTTGTAACATAGAACTACAGGTTAAACCCAACTACTTAGCGCCCCATGAATTCGATCATGCTTACCACATCAGACAAGCTGGCCACTTACAAACAATATCTTGTGCAGTCCGATTCAACATCACGTTTTTAAAATCAGCATTTTGCAAAGTTATATGGATCGTAATTGCAATTCTAGTTCGCCATTATGAGCTCTGCCATTGGATAGAATTGCTGATGACATGTTTTGCTTCGCAATTGTATTTCATAAGCCCTTCACTACATGCTGATTTGTACAACGGCCAGATTACTCGTTTATCCGATACCAAGACATGAGTTACACGGGCGCAACGGTTGTGGACAGGCGGATGCTTAATACTCTAAGCAATTGAACCCAACGTCGTGTGCGGTAGAGTTATGTTTGCTCAAATCTTCATTGGTATTATGGTTTTGGGGGACTTGCGGGATGAAATATTCATCCAAAATAAAACAAAGAAACGTTAGAAACAAATTTAATAAATGATTTTTAGATTGTTTTTACTTTTGGATGACTATTTATTTAGTCCACAGTGTAACAATGTAAAATGTTTTTGGCGGACTTTTTACCAATTACACCTAGACGTAACGTAGTCATGGACATCGTTTGTAACAACAAACCATCATACGATTGATGTTCCTTTGACTCCCTTAATTACTTTAAACCATTGGGTCCACATCACATTCGCCCACCAACGTTATTCTGTTCCTTTGAAAAATATTATAGTATGAACTTACAAAAGGAAAAACACAAAAAACTAAAGCTAAGGCCTATGGATTCTCAACACTGCGAATACAGACTTGAATTTATATAATTGGGGATGTTGCACCGCCACAGACTCTTTGTTCCACCTCGTATTAATTGATGAGTGTAACTCCAGAAAACCTTGCGATTCCTCACAATTCTCAAATCGACAATAAAGGAAAATCGATGCTGTCAACATTAACAGCACCTCAACCATAAAAATGTACAGTACTTGTTATTCCGCCTTACTTAAGATTGAAATCCACACTTGTATTTCATATAAATATAACTTCCACCTATTGCATCGAAAAGTAATTTAATTACAAACAGACGTTTGCAGTGCGCTAAGATTGAACAGTTACAATGGAATTCCTCCCAAAGTGTACATTGTCCCTCTTCCTCATGTACATTATAGTTCCGCTGGGTATATCATTACTTAAATGCAGATTTATTATCATCACAGTTTATTAATACTCCAGTACTGTAACTAATTGTGATTGACTCGGTTTGGAAAATGCTTATCATTACTTTTTTGTTTGTCCAAAGGTGGTACATATCACAGAAATACTTTGTTACAAGCCATACAGTATATTACAAAGGCTACAATCAACAACCTACACTTGATTTGTTATGTATATGCAGTCCGAGTCATGCGGCTTAAAATTCAATATTAAGATATTTCGAAGCAGTACAGCTTACATTAGCTGCAACAAAACGCTTTGGTTTAAGTTACTTTTAATGTTTTTCTTGGTTTCCAAACCGGTATATAAAAAAATGGCGGAGTACAGAAGTATCAAACGTAATCTCATAGTCCAAAAAACATACAAAATCGAGTGTAGGGCAACAACGGACCTTCGACAAAGCGAAGGAGGATCGGGTGCCATGGAGGAGTAAAGCATCTCTGCTGACCGGTCAAAACCCGCCGTGAGCCGTAGTCGAAACAAAAGTAAACGGGGTTTCCCCGCGTACGTCAAATATCTAGGTAGAAAAAATGACACGTCTAACAAAGGGCTAGACATATTCACATATATTAGTGTAACTTTTCTTTTCCTTCTTTTCATCTTCCATCCGCTTGGACCCACCCCCTTCTTTTTTCTGTCTACTACATCATTAATTTTCGTGTGTGTGTGTGATTATATATAGTATATAATGATGTGGGTATATTGTATTTTATTTGTAACTGTATTCTTGTCTATATTGTTTGAACGTATGACCTTGATGCAGAAAGAGGGCTAATATGGCAAGCTGCTGCCCGATCCCACATTCACATATTTATTTGTGAATAAAATATTGCTTAAATGGTTAAAAAAAAAATCATTACGGGGATATAAATATAAGTCCAAAATTAGGATCTTAAGTCCCTTATTTTTAAAAGGTCCTAAATTCCGAGAACCTCGCCCTCATTAAATGGCGACATAATTTCATGACTATCATGAATTCTGTGGAAAATACGCCAGGCGTTGGACAAATCTGAGGGAGAGGAGTTGACACTTGTGTTGAGTGGACAAAACTATTCGTAAATGTATTAAATCCCGTATCACCATTGGACGGGAAAATGCATACTATTTACCCTCTGTTTTTAAGAGCCGGAAAAGTGGTAAATGAGTACATAGACTACATGAAAAACTTTTACTAGTTCGACTTGATAAAGCAAGTAACAACATTGTCTTGTTTATAAAAGTTTACTATAATGTATTTTTAAATGAACTAGGATTACTTCAACATCTGGAATCTACTATATCTAAGCAATTTCACAAAAAATGAAATTCTTCAAATCACCTTTCTGTTTTTAAATATTTTCCAATATTCCGAAGAATCAGAATAATTTTGAATTGACCATTACCTTCTATTTGGATCCGAATTGCATAAACACTCTTACAAACAAAGATACAGTCGCTTGGCTTTTTTTTTCTAGATAAGTGCTCTACCAAGCCTCTTTCTTTTACTCTTAACTAAATTAGCTAACAAGCTATTACAGAGTCTCTTCAGTGGTACTGTTTCCACTACATATTCCAGAAGTGGTGTGAATTAAGATGGGATTCTTAAAAAACTCTAAAGAAGCTTTTGGATAACATAAAATCACGAGAATTTTTCTAAAATTGACTGCCATCAAAACGTACGATTTCTCCACACTTTATACAACAATTTCCTCACGATAAATTAAAATCTAGGCTTTCAGATTATAGATAATTGCATTTTAAAACAAAATGGCCCACCCGAAACTACGAATATTTAGTCGTTGGGAAACAAGACATATTTTGTTAAAAAACACTGCTGATGCCACACAGTACTCTGGAAGTATATAATTTAGAGTATGCTTGGGTTTCTTATAGATATATTTATGTTAGTCTTTGGAGACCAGGTCTTCCAACAATCCGTAGGATTTCCTATGGCACTAATTGTGCCCCCCGGATTGGCAGGACTTATTTTATTATTCGTAGTGAAGAGAATTGTACAGAAACTGTGCGGGAGAAAAAACAAAAAACTTGCCGTGCCTTCAACCCTACATCAAAGGTATATAGATGATGCTGCTACCCACGTACCAATCATAATTTTCACAATTATGTCCATTTGATATTGTCCCCACGAAACTCGATATAAAGGACACCACAGAAAACTGGACAGATCTGCTCATATTTGGATATTTTACTTAACATTGACTCTAATGACAGACTTGACAACACATTATATGATAAGCGTGATGACTTTAACTTTGCAATCGTCAACTTTCCCTTTCTAAGTTGTAATAGACCACTATCACCTGCATATGGTGTGCATATCTCGCAGTTGATTCGATACGCAAGAGCATGCTATGCGTATGCGGAATTTTGTAAAGTAAGGCCAACTACTAACGAAAAAGTTGAAGTTGCAGGGTTATAACGAATCTCGTTTAAAGTCATCATTTCGCAAATTCTACGGTCGTTATAATGACCTTGTTTGCGATTATAAAGTATCACTAAGTCATATGTTGACTGATTTGTTTCATACCCTTTGTTAGACATTTTCCTACTGGGTTTGACTACGGATAATCCCATTTACATTATTTTGACTACGGGCTCATGGCGGGCTGTGACCGGTCAGCAGAGGATGCTTACTCCTCCATGGCACCCCGATCCTACCTTCGCTTTTGTCGAAGGTCCGTGTTGCCATGCACTCGAATTTGTAGTATGTTTTTCGGGATTATGATTACGTTTAACACGAGTTACCTTCGCCTATTTGTATTCATTGCTTTTTTATTTTATTGTTAGATGATTTATACATTATGTTTTGGACATGAATAATTTATCGCGAACTCTTTCCCAACATTGTTAAGCACCCACCAGCTTTCTCGTAAAGTAAAGGCAAAGATATCGAACTGTGATCAATCTCGTAAGTACCAAATATAATACATAAAGCGACGAACAAGAATGAATATGAAAGACCCAAATTCCCATAAATAAAACGAAATAAGTCCAGGATGTTTTGGATGAAGTCAAAGTAGAAAACAGCACCCCTTTCTCCACAAATTACATGTAGGATATATGATTTTAGGCAGAACACATTTCTTGGCAAGATATTTTGAGAAGAAAAAAACTTTCTTATATCCTCTCGTGCAACTTAAAATTATAAATATTTTACCAAATTCAGGGTGCTATGCTCCAATTTCTTTACTTGGCGATGTTCAAGAAATCAGATTGTGGTTGAAAATGTAGTTACGATTCGAGTAGGCAATATGGTTTTGGTTATTGAGTTTGACGAGGAAAAATAAAAATGATAACAGAAAAAAGGGAAATTATGAACAGCGTTAATATTGTGCATGTTCAAATATTTGGTATGATTGATTACGATTGTCTGGTATAAAATCTTGACTTTGTGTTGGGTAAAGTTAAAATGCCACGATACTTTAGAAAAAAGTCGACACCAGAATATGAAACGAAATGATCTTACTTGTGTAGGATACTAAGAAAACAAAATGCTGCCTGAATCACACTGATTATATGGTGTTTAGTTACATTAGTTGTATTGCCAGATGAATAAGAAGTTTCTAATTTTTCTTTGATGGTGCTAGATTTATTTAATCTACAGACTACTATGATTTTAAGGTATTAGAATATATTTTTCTGATTGCTTGAAATCTTATAACCGGTATTAAGGAGACTTTAAATAATATTTCCCAATTAAGCATTATATTGTGTGTAAAAATATTCACGGACCTTACTGTATAACTCAAACAGACGCATGCTTCAATATGTTTGAAATATCGGTCTTCCAATTACAGTTGAGTTTCTTCGACGTAAACAATGACGATCCTCTAATGTTTTCGAACATAGTGGGCGAGGCAATCGTTAGCTGTTGGGCCATGGAGAAGATTCTAAACACCAAGCAAGGTAAATTACATACATCAAATGTAAGGGATGTGTAATCTTAAATTGAAGTTCCTCTCCTTTTGCGTAACCAAATGTAACTTGGCTTAGTTTTCTTTTTTTAAATCAAGAGATATACAGACCTTAACGGTCACCTGAGTATTACGGCCAGACAGGGACTTTCATATTTGCATTTCAGTCTCAATATGGAATCTTTTATCCACATGTTCTCATCTATCAAAATATGCATACATTGTATTATTCCTATCCAAATACACAAGAAAGAAAATATAAATTTGAAGCATAAAAGTCATTTTGAAAGTCCACACTCCCAGGGCCATGAATTTCAAAATTTAAATAGAGGGAATCATTTATATCAAAATCAAGCATATTGTTTTTTTCCCATGATAATTAATAGAATTAGAGTTGAAGAAGTACATGCACGATATACGTGCAATACATGATACTTTATGATCATATTGATCCCACCCTAGAATCTAAGCCCCAGACTCAAGGGTCGTGCATTTCACAACTGATATAGGACGCTTCATGAACATCATAGTCATGCATTTACATTTTCTTAAATCTATATGGATGTCGAGAAGAACGATTTTTAAAGATTTCATTCATTCTCAATGTATGGCGATATTTACTGTAAGGCCAGACCCAAGGGCCTTGCATTTCACAATTTTATAGAGGGATTCATGGACAACATAATCATGTATTTAGTTTTTCTCAATCATATATATATATATAGAAGTTGAGAAGATTTTCTCTTTTGTAATTGAGGCTTGCTGTATGATCAGATTAACTTCATCCTAGTATCTAAACTCCTTGCCCACGGGCCACGAATTCACAATTTTAGTAGAGGACTTGATACACATCGTAATCATACATTTAGCTTCTTCCCTAACATATATTGGAGTAGAGAAACTATTCAAAGCTTTAATACATGATATTTATATGATCACATTGCCCCACCCTAGAACCTGAACCACTGACCAAGGGACCATATATTTTGTAACTTTAATAGGGGACTTCATGGACGTTATAACGAAGCGTCAATTTTTTCCAAATATATATGAGTGTAGAATTTTCTAAGATTAAATCCATGTTCACTATATTGTCATGTTGACACTACCCCCAGTGTCTTAATCCCTTATCCAAGTCATATTGGACCTACTATAGGGACTGAACCCTTGACCCAGAGGCCATGGATTTCACAATTTTATTAGAGAGCTTGATGGACATCATACCCAAGCTTTTATTTTTTTTCGCAAACATAAAGGAAAGTGGAATTTTTTAAAGATTAAACCCATGTTCACTTTCGGGTTATATTTGCCCCCACCCTAGGACCTTAACCCCTTATCCACGGAACATGCATTTTACAATTGGATAGAAGGCTTCATGAACAAAAAAAAGCATGCATGTAGTTTTTTTTTCCTACATGATCTATGGAATTTTGGCATTTTAGTCAGTTTTTACTCCGCTCCAGGATTGCAAGATTACCCACGTTTACAATTTACCTTCCTCTTCTACTAAGAATGTTCCATCGTTCATTTGAAAAGAACGAATCATAATTCTATTCAAAATTCAAAAATGCTATTTTTTTTTTAAGAAAACAAAAAAGTTGAAGTTGCAGGGTTATAACGATTCTCGTTTAAAGTCATCATTTCGCAAATTCTACGGTCGCTATAATGACCTTGTTTGCGATTACAAAGTATCACTAAGTCATATGTTGATTTGTTTCATACCCTTTGTTAGACTGTCATTTTCCTACTAGATTTGACTACGGGGAAATCCCGTTTACTTTATTTCGACTACGGGCTCACGGCGGGTGTGACCGGTCAGCAGAGGATGCTTACTCCTCCATGGCACCTGATCCTACCTTCGCTTTTGTCGGAGGTCCGTGTTGCCCTACATTCGATTTTGTATATGTTTTTTGGATTATGATTACGTTTTACACAATGTTACCTTCGCCTATTTGTCTTTACAATTTAGTGTTATCTGATACATATTACTTTTTAAAAACTAAACTAGCTTATTATTCCATAAGTTTGTCTTTTGTAGGTTTATACGACTGTTATTCCCTTTCGTACAAATCCTGAAAATGTAAAATATCATTAAAAATGCCCATCGAAAAAAAAATAAACAACAAAGGGATCATTTCTAAAAAAATATTTTCTGAACGATAAATTCATAGGGAACATAGTAATATGTATTATGATTTTGTTCGCTACACATCAAAATGGCGCAAACATTACCTAAAGCTTGACTTAGAGTCATGATCTAGAATCAAACCCAGGACCTCATCAAAACGATTTCCATTCCAAATGTATCTTATTGATTACATTATTGCTTCATAATGTATGATTTAAAGACAGTATAAAACAATACGATTTAAAATAAACCTGCAGAATATGTTTATGCTTATCGATGCTTGAATAAAGGAATAAGTTTGGATGATTTTTAAAAAGGTTGTACAAGACTGCTCGTTTCTTCTATCCGTGAATTAGTTTTGAATATGCTGAAACTCTGATACGCATATAATAAAGGGGTGGGTATGCTTTGGCGGATTTTAGCAGGTGAAATTTTAAAAACAAAATGGCAACTTACAATAATATGTAAATCCGTAAACTGAGTTTATACCTTATTATGATCTGATGGAAGGAATGGCCTTAGATTGATTTTAATAAATATATATGACTGTTCTTTTCTTTCATCCTTGAATCAGCCGTATTGCAATTTCCAGAAACTCTGACACGTACACACATGTTCCAGATTTACCGGTTGCAGTTTTGATATTTGTTTTCATTGTTGATGAAGTCCACAAGCTATTATTGGATTTCAGTTGATTAGAAATTATCGTGAAATTGCTTCAAAAATCATCTTTCCTAGTCATAGACTATTAAGAAACAGCATAAAGGAGAGTGAATTGGCGAACACGCTTTGGTTGATTTAAGCTAGAGCTATGAAACCATAGTGTTGAAAAAATAGTTGATGGTTGGGTATTTGTAGCTTAAGCCAGAGTTAATCGAAACAGTCTATCTAAAGTCACAACATATAACATATAGCATTCCATAAAGATTACATGACAAAGTTTCATAGTGCATTTTTTTTTCTTATGTGAACTTGATTTACTGTCATATCTTATTTGTTAGATTGTCATTTTCCTACTAGATTTCATTACGGGTAATCCCGTTTACTTTATTTCGACTAAGGGCTCACGGCGGGTTTGGCCGGTCAGTAAAGGTTGCTTATTCCTCCATGGCACCTGATCCTAACTTCGCTTTTGTAGGAGGTCCGTGTTGCCCTACATTCGATTTTGTATATGGTTTTTTTTATTATGATTACGTTTGACACAATGTTAACTTAGCCTTTTTGTATTCAGAAAACCCTGGAGTAGGGAGTGTTTACGCTAAAGGATCTCCTCAATACAGTGTTAACACTACATATTCCATTGGATTCACGTTGCTCAATCAAGATTCCGTCACCCTGCAAACGGAACAAATGACCGAGGTTCTTTACAATTACAAGAGACCCAGAACGTACGTCATGGACTCAGCTTTCTCCACGCCCTCATCATTGCCTCTGTACTTTTATTTTGGTTACCAGTTACTGCAGGAGTCCAATCTATTACAGAGATGTGGACATGTAAGATATAGATTTCATTAAGACATCACATAATCTTCCATGTCTGTTCTATACTTGAATATTTCATCAAACATAGATTTTAACGGCAAACTAACAAGTCAACATTATGACAAAGGAGATTATTTCAGCGTCTCCATCATCAAATTTCCATATCTGCAGATGATATATATGTATCCCAACTTGTTCGATATACAAGAGTTTGTCTTGCGTATCATCAGTTTTGGAATCGAGAGAGACTTCTTACAAACACGTTGTTGTTGGAAGAGTTTCAACAGTCACGTTTAAAGACAGCACCTCGTAAATTTTATGGTCGTTATAACAATTTAGTTTGCTAGTTTGACCTGCCATCGGGGAATTGTGTTTCATAACAATTATTAAGCCATTTTTCATACACTTATTTTGACTACGGATTACTTCGTTTACCTGATCAAGACAATGGACTCATGGCGGATGTAAACGGTGAACATGGCACGTTTACTCCTTCTAGACACCTGATCCCACTTCTGGTGTGTCCAGGGGTCCGTGTTTGTCCAAGTCTTGTTTTGCTTTACATTTGGCACTTACGAGATTAATCACTATTTGTTGTCTTTGCCTTTATATTCTTCAAAATTCAAAATAACATTAACCCCAGATTCCTTTAATCAACATTTTATTTTCAATATGGAACATTTGTATGCATTCCATATTGTTGTTACAAAATATGAATTTGGAAGCGGGATACAATGCTAATATTTTCTTTCACGTGGCTTGCTTTTATTCTAGATACTTTTATTAGAGGCGCTGAAATCCAACAGATGTGACTATGTGAGGGTACTTTTGGATCAAGACGTCAAACTTAATATGAATGACCTACCTGAGTTGTATGAATGTGTAAGTGCAAAATCGTAATCTGTCTCGTTAAAGAAAACATCGTGGGACTGATTGAGTCCTTGATTAGTACGAGTGTAGGATAAGAGAATGCAACCAAGGGAAGGAGATTGGCAGTGTAGGACGAGATTTTGCAAAGCCTCATCCTAAACTGCGAATATTGTCTTTTTGGTAAAATTCCACACTTGTGCTAATTAAGGAATCGATTAATTTTGAGATTTACAATATGGGCAGATTTTTTTATGAATGTATATCGTCGAAGAAATATGCAACATAAAACGGACTTAGTACTCAACACGACAATTTGTGGCCGCTTATATTCCTTTTTTTAAGATATTGCTGTGGTGTAATTTCTTTAATCTTTCAGTCTATCTTTTTCGTCCGTTATTCCGGTATTAATTTTGATATCATCGGAGTGCCGACACATCCGTCAAAATTGAACTAAATAGGAAAAATAAAATGTTCAAAAGGTGACATTATACCATAATCAGTTCTAGATGAGAAATAAAAAATCACAGTTTCTGCACTGTGTACTGTTTCATGTTATTTTTTTTCCTGCGCATTTTCCCTATATTCCCAGCTTGTGAATTCATAACTTTAAATTCATTTTACTTTCAGACAATATCCTGTAAGGATTGTACATTTAAAGATCAGGATTGCTTACACATGCAGTGGATATTGAAGGTTTGCATACGAATGATATGTATTTGTACATTTATAACTGGTATCACATAAATGATTTGCGCATCTGGTGCATCAACATTGGTACTGTATTAAGATTAAATTAACATTGTGACCCCCTTCTGGTGGAGTGTTAGTCACTAAGGGGTACGGATATATATCTTTAATTGCAGTGGTGAAATTAGAACCTTTTTTTCCAAAATTAAGGATTATCTCTCTCAGACATAACTATAATCCTTCGAGGTATTTGGTTCCAGTCTTTAGTATTCCATTTTTCAGCTCTACAAATTGTTAATTACATGTTTCGGATTTCCGACATTTCGGTACGAGCATCGTTGAAGAGACATAATTTGTCGAAATGTGAATCTGGTGCATCAAAATTGGTATCGTATAATATTAACATCAATGTTATTCCTAAGGTCCTACGTACCCAAATAACGCAGTTATCGTATGCATGTTTCGGTATCATTACGGATTGAATGCTTTGTATCTACCAGGAATTACAGTAAATGGATGTTTTGCATAATAGTCATAAATAAATTATAGACAACCAAGTGTAACGTCGCCGTAGTGGTCTAGGGCCGATAAATCCGTTTTTATTTCAAGTCTGAAATAATCACACTGCTGTCCGTTTTCAAAGTTTATTTACAATTATTCACACATATTAAAATCCACAATAATTCCACAAATGAAACACATGAAATATAATCCAAAGAAAAACAATGTCGTCTATAATCCACTGACTCCTAAACACTGATTCGTAAAACTAACTAACTGCCCAGAATTCTCCCCTCTATATATACCTGCGGGACAGTGCTCGCGAGGAGCAATGCGATATTACATAACAATACATTGCTCGCGAAGAGCAATGTCACCTACGGAATGAGTAAACGAGCAATGAAATATAAACAAGCGATTGTATTTAATAGACAATAATAAAGTCGTTACAACTTCCCCCACTTAACTTTTTGACTCCGTTTCAAAAACAAAACAAAAATTATTACAGATAATCACTATTCTATGAAAAACTAAGAGAAAAAAAATGCACAACATATTTACAATATAAAATACAATTATATGATGACTCACAAGTTCTAAACAAGTCTCACATGTGCATGTTCATCAATTAAAATGTTCCGGCACTTCCTGAAGAATGTCTGTCGCGACGGACACAAAGTCAATGTCTTTCGGGTTGACGTCCTCTGAATAAAGAATTTGAGAATCCCGAGTTATCTCAATCGCACCACACGGATTTTGTCTGATCGTTCGGTTCAGGACCAAACATATCGTTGTTTTTACCTCATGATTATTGTTCTCATTCGCGCACAAGTTTTACCTACTATCTTCATCTTCGGTCACACTATCACAGTCAGACATAATCACATCACGTGTGTCCTCCGAATGTACAATATATGGTGTCGGCTCTTCAAAAATTACTTCACGATCGTCACTCACGTTCGTCATAGAATCACTGTCTCCAAGAATTTGATTCACGAAGTCAAAATCTTCCGTTCTCACTGATATCTCATCAAGGTCTTCGTTTTCAATCAATTGTTCAAGTGTATTCACCGGACTGCATGGTTCTTCGTCGCTTGAAATGTCCTTGTAGAGATGGTTTTCAAAATTTTCCGTTCTCACTGGAATCTCATCAAGGTATCTGCATGGTTCTTCATCGCTTGAAATGTCCTCGTAGAGATGGCTTAACACATACACCGGTTTCTTTGACTCCTCAAATTTCTTCCTTTCGATCTTCCTTTTCCCCTCCATTTCTTGTCCCGCATGAAATTGTTGATGCACTAACCGCAAGTGTCTTTTCAAATTAAATGTCCTTAGAAAGAGTTTTTGACAAAACGAACATCGGTAAGTCTCTACATCTTCTCCGTGTTGTTCTC
>CAJDSM010071139.1:3547-15291 GCA_903981925.1 Ostrea lurida
AACAGGAGAGATTGAATCCACAGTCTCTTTCATTGGGGTCCAATGGCGTCTGACATGTTTTCAAGGCCAGGTTATGGAGTTTCTTTGACTGTTTGAGCGTACAGATTCCCGTTACCTACATGATCAACGATAAGGACGCACGACGGCTGGAATTATTACTCCATTCCTAACCGCTGATCACACATCAACAGAAGTATTACTCCTAATAGTGGTTATATCCGTCTCCATTCTCTTAACATCTTAGTTGCAATTACATTACCTTAAATGGACTTTGCATAGAATTCAATATCATTCTCGTAATATCTTCCGCTTTTCATTATAATATACGGTCACGCCATGAATCGAACGTGGTTATTGGGATTACTTTCAGACTGCGTTTAAATTAAAATATAACTCAACTCCCTACCCTTTCTGCAAACAAAACTGTACTTATGATAGTTAAATGCCGTAATTCAATGTACCATGGGATGAAGAGCGCAGCAAGTAAAATACTTCCAAGGACTGATTATCCGATAAATGAAGACATGTCGAGATAGAACATAAAATCACTCTGTCTATAGAGCTTCTATTAATGCTAAGTTACTTATCACTATTCTTACGTAATGCATGTAATTTCCCTAAACAGGAAATTTCTTCACATATCATCAGTAGACTGTACTTCAACGAGATTACTCGGTAAATAGCTCTAATTCCAATAAAACTTACAATTACAGTTAAGTACTTGCTGAAAAGTATTTAAAAAATTGTCTCGCCTGGCACAGGTTTCATGTAGACGTCGGATTATGCATGCGAAGTGCAACGCGTCGTCTGAGTACTAGTATGCAAAAATGAACTATCACTTCTAAAAGAAAAGAAAATACCACACGGCACTGCGACTTCTACATATGATATACACGACTCGAGTATCAGAATGAGAAAGAAAGATATAAAGAACAGCTGCCGCTAGACTCAACCTCATTTTCATATGATATGAATTATATTTTATGAGCAGTAAAATTAAAGATAGTCCGCCAAGTCGTTGGAAAAATCAAGTGCCTCAAAATATAGAGAAAAAAATCATTATTCTCTGATACGTCCAAATGCTTTATTATAAGGAATTTAACCATAAAGATTCCAATGTTTTCAAATCTGATTTTCTCTAAACAACTAGACCAGAAGGAACTTATCATGGCCACAAAGCAGTTCATGTATTATCACTATGTGGATCACAGGGTATGTCACTTGTTCATCTCTCCTAGAAGTTGCATGCCCAAAGCCCTTGACACGTTGAATCACGTCCTGTTACCTTGTTTATTAAACTGAGCAACCACTCTCCCTATCGGATTACCGCTATATAGATTTTGGTACAGCTTCACCAAAAAAATTGCCGGCAGAAGTACACCTGAGACAAATATCAATAACAATAAACATTTACAACTTATTCAAGTCCATCAATCAAACAGGATGTAGAAATAAATGAATAGGGAACAAGCTCCGATCTGACTTTCTCACCATCTGTCATCTGCAGAATCGACAATAGACATTCCATGTGAGACAATTGTAATTGTCCCTCAAATATTACTTGGCCAATCTTGAAAGTCATTTCCTGAATATAAGAAAATTCTTGATTTCTCTACATTAATGTTTTCACCCAATTTTAATTTATCATAATTCCAATAACTCACATGCACTGGAGTAATGGCTAAGTACTTCATAATGGTCTGCGTGAGCAAAAAACAATTTGTAAAGGTTTTTTCATACATTGCGTGACTTATGGAAGTTCTTATCTGATCCGACCCTTGAGAGATTATCAAATCATCGTGCACTGGGCTACCTATACTTTCGTTAACAATATGCATATGACTTCCAAAAACAACCAAAATGCACGATACTAGCAATGACTGAGAACAAATGTTTTACATATGACAAAAGATAAAGAACAGCTGCATCGACTCACTTATTATTTCAAGAACGGAGTAATTGTACATTTCCGTGAACAAGAAAGACTGCCATAAATGTCCTGAAAATGATAAAGAATAATTACTTATTACAATCTTTGTATAAGTGAATTGTACTGTAATAGAAGCCCTGTCAAAGCCTATATAAAGACGAAAAAAGGACATCGCCATGAGCGTTAAATATGGAGGATATTCTTATTTGTAGTTTGATTTTGCTTAACCAAACAGTATGAAGGTGTAATTTATTCGCGTAGGCTTGCCATTTCAACGATTTTGATAGAGCAAATTCAAATCACGCAATAATAAGATATTCTATTTATCTCCACCACCTGCCTATCACCTTCATATTGAGGATGATCCCTCCGAAATACTCCAGACAGCTCCTATTTGATTAAAATTGTCATACGCGGGCAGTTTTGGATTGTTTATGTTCCTAGCGAGAAAATAAATAAATATTGCAAGACATTATTTGCTATTCATATCGGCTATAGAATTGCAAATCATTTTTGAAAGTGGGACATTTTGGGAATATTTAACCATACTAATTTATTTATAAATTCATAAATACTTGTATTTTCTTTTTAAACTTAAGACCGAGTATGGTGATGGATGTGACCCACCAATGTACTTGGCCTAGATTCTGGAAAAACGTTTTCGTGTGCGAAGTTTTGAATACCTAACCATCAAGGACAGTGGGATTCTGTGGACTAATATTATTTCATATATAAATAGAACGGTGTTCAGGGAAAAAGTGTCAACATTGTGACAACCATGGACTTCAATGCTTTCAAATTAAATGTTCACGTTATTGGATATTGTTCGGATCGATTGGGAGATTCAGTGCATGACATTTGTTAGTACAAGGTAGGTAGGTAGGTAGGCCTAAAATATTTTTCAAAAGTCGTTACGTTTAGAATATATCTAATGAATGGAATAGTTCAGTATCTCAGACATTTGTGTTCAACATTCTCAGTTATGAACATCTTGCAAGTTGTGTTTAATCAATGCTGAACTGGTGCTGGCCTTGTTTACAGTCCGTTAGACCCGGGTGGGCTCTAAGAGGATTTATTCAAGTGGATCTAAATTTGTGTGATAAATCACTATGGCCTAAACTAAGTTGGTTTATGCGTTAGTGAATATTGTTGATAAAGATTTTTTTTCAACAAGTATGTATAATAGAAGATTATACTAGGGATTTGAAGCGCGGCGAGATCTCAATGAAGTAGTTCGGACCGGAAGATCGTCTCATCAACGGGCGTTTTGATAAAGCTATGGTTTATAACTAGCGATATCACCCACCGTGGATTGAGATAAAGTAAATTAATTGTATCGGTGAATAACCTACACAGTATGATAATGTCCTATAATTTTCCCTATGTTTACAAAACGCTGGTTTCGCTCTCTTGTTACGGGAGCGCGCTAATCAGAGTGTTTAAGTGGATATATATGTTATGATTTGCATAACTTCCTTGTATCAATCTTTTTTGTCTTCATTTTTTAAAGACCATGTGTGTATATTATAGGACTCCACCATGGTTTGTGGTTTTGATAATGATGATTATCACCATACGGTTGTGTGAATAACCACCAACGAGTTCGGATAATCTCATATCAAACCAACAGATCATGGAGAATTCTTTTTATCACATGTTTCATTCAGACTTAAGCTAGATGAATAAGTGATTTCAAGAAATCTCTGTAAATTGTTTGCCGAGGGGAATACATACGTATACGTTAACATTAGCCTAACAAAATTGTTTGTTGGGAATTTAAAACAATGAGAAATGACAGTCTCAATGTTTAAATTCATAAAGTATATTTTATCGTAAGGAGAGATAAAATCACAATTTTTAGGACATTACTACATGAGACAATTGTCTGAAAATCTTAGTCAGTACCAGCTGATGACGTATTACGAGAAGCAGCGAATGACGCGATGTTGTTTTTCTCTCTCTCTCTATCTCCATTTGTTGCGAGTGGAATGGATTAGGCCTATCTGTACATCGCCACTGATAGAATTTGTATATTTCCTGTAACATGGAGGGTCGTGGAGCTATCATGATGAATTGTGTACGAGTTTCTTACATATTTGTATTCGTGATGGAATCGCTTTGTCTCGGAGCAGAGATGCTAGATGTAGAGTTAGGCCTACCCGTGAGTTCGGTGCATGATGGAGTTGGAAAGTTGATAATCGGAAATTTTCCTGTATTCACGGAGGGTGACGAAACGTGCTAATTACTGTTTGAACTTCCTGTCACCACAACAATGTTTATTGAGTCGAACATAGATGAAATTAAGATCACTGCTGAGTATTATCAATAATAGTGTGAACTGTTTTAAAGTACCTCTTTTACACATCAATTTATCATTGAACATGCCACCCCTTCGACATCACACGCATGGGACTATTAAAAAAAAGAATTAGATGCAAAAGGCTGAATTGACATACACTGGTAGTACTCAAGTATATTTGCACATCTAAACGCAAAGCATCCTAGCACAATTTAATTCAAACCTTAGAAAAAGCACTCCGTCGATGGCATCGTTGTCCTTTAACCCTACATATAGGTTTATAGATGATGTCTTATCAATTAACAATCATAATTTTCAAAATTATGTCCATTTGATATATCTTGCCGAATTCGAAATAAAGGACACCACAGAAACTGACAGATCTACTTCATATGTGGTGTCCTTTCAACCCATGGGGGTCCGGATTACAATAGATCCTCAGCATCCCCTTGCGTATTGTAAAAGGCCACTGAATGGGGTGGATAATACCGGAAAAACCGAGGCCCCGTGTCACAGCAGGTGTGGCACGATAAAGATCCCTCACTGTTCAAAGGCCCTGAGCGCCGCAGTGGGACGTAAACCAAGGAATAATCAATCATAATCATATTTGGATATTTTACTTAATATTGACTCTAATGGCAGACTAACAACTACATTATGTAAAGGCAAAGATAACGAACAGTGATCAATCTTGAAAGTCCCAAATAGATTACAAAAACAAGAGTTGGGCTAACGCGGACCTCTGGACTCACCAGAGGGTGGATCAGGTGCCCAGGAGGAGTAAGCATCCCATAATGACCGGTCACACCCGCCATGAGTCCATAGTCTTGATCAGGAAAACGGAACAATCCGTAGTCAAATCAGTGTGTGAAAAACGGCTTAACAGTGGCTATGAAACACATCAGACAGCATTTGACTCAATGGTAGGTCATATTGGTAAACTGAATTGTTATGACGACCATAGAATTTACGAAATGCTGCCTTTAAACGTGACTGTTGATACCCGTACAACAACACCTTGTCTGTAAGTAACTTGCCTCGATTCATAAACTGATCATACGCAGAACAAGCTCTTGCGTATCGAATAAGTTGAAGAACATACACACCATATGCAGGCGATGATGGAATATTGCTACATAAATATGGGAAGTTGACGATGGAAAAGCTGAAATCGTCCCGTTTGTCATAAAGTTGAGTAGTTAGTTTGCCGTTAATGTCAATGTTCAATAAAATATCCAAGTACGAAGCAAACATGAAAGACTCTGTGGTGTACTTTAATATATGATAAACGTGATGACTTTGACTTTGCAACCGTCAACTTTCCTTTTCTATATAGTAATGTACCACTATCACCTGCTTATGGTGTGTTTGTCGCTCAGCAGATTCGATACGCAAGCGCATGCCCTGCGTATGAGCACTTTTTAAAGCAAGGCCAAATACTAACAAAAAGGTTACTGTTGCAGGGTTATAACGAATCTCGTTTAAAGTCATCGTTTCGCAAATAACTTTCCTTGCGATTACAAATTATCACTAAGTCATACATTCAATGATTTGTTTTATATCCTTTGTTAGACTGTCATTAGACTGTCATTTTTGTACAAACAGGAGAGATTGAATCCACAGTCTCTTTCATTGGGGTCCAATGGCGTCTGACATGTTTTCAAGGCCAGGTTATGGAGTTTCTTTGACTGTTTGAGCGTACAGATTCCCGTTACCTACATGATCAACGATAAGGACGCACGACGGCTGGAATTATTACTCCATTCCTAACCGCTGATCACACATCAACAGAAGTATTACTCCTAATAGTGGTTATATCCGTCTCCATTCTCTTAACATCTTAGTTGCAATTACATTACCTTAAATGGACTTTGCATAGAATTCAATATCATTCTCGTAATATCTTCCGCTTTTCATTATAATATACGGTCACGCCATGAATCGAACGTGGTTATTGGGATTACTTTCAGACTGCGTTTAAATTAAAATATAACTCAACTCCCTACCCTTTCTGCAAACAAAACTGTACTTATGATAGTTAAATGCCGTAATTCAATGTACCATGGGATGAAGAGCGCAGCAAGTAAAATACTTCCAAGGACTGATTATCCGATAAATGAAGACATGTCGAGATAGAACATAAAATCACTCTGTCTATAGAGCTTCTATTAATGCTAAGTTACTTATCACTATTCTTACGTAATGCATGTAATTTCCCTAAACAGGAAATTTCTTCACATATCATCAGTAGACTGTACTTCAACGAGATTACTCGGTAAATAGCTCTAATTCCAATAAAACTTACAATTACAGTTAAGTACTTGCTGAAAAGTATTTAAAAAATTGTCTCGCCTGGCACAGGTTTCATGTAGACGTCGGATTATGCATGCGAAGTGCAACGCGTCGTCTGAGTACTAGTATGCAAAAATGAACTATCACTTCTAAAAGAAAAGAAAATACCACACGGCACTGCGACTTCTACATATGATATACACGACTCGAGTATCAGAATGAGAAAGAAAGATATAAAGAACAGCTGCCGCTAGACTCAACCTCATTTTCATATGATATGAATTATATTTTATGAGCAGTAAAATTAAAGATAGTCCGCCAAGTCGTTGGAAAAATCAAGTGCCTCAAAATATAGAGAAAAAAATCATTATTCTCTGATACGTCCAAATGCTTTATTATAAGGAATTTAACCATAAAGATTCCAATGTTTTCAAATCTGATTTTCTCTAAACAACTAGACCAGAAGGAACTTATCATGGCCACAAAGCAGTTCATGTATTATCACTATGTGGATCACAGGGTATGTCACTTGTTCATCTCTCCTAGAAGTTGCATGCCCAAAGCCCTTGACACGTTGAATCACGTCCTGTTACCTTGTTTATTAAACTGAGCAACCACTCTCCCTATCGGATTACCGCTATATAGATTTTGGTACAGCTTCACCAAAAAAATTGCCGGCAGAAGTACACCTGAGACAAATATCAATAACAATAAACATTTACAACTTATTCAAGTCCATCAATCAAACAGGATGTAGAAATAAATGAATAGGGAACAAGCTCCGATCTGACTTTCTCACCATCTGTCATCTGCAGAATCGACAATAGACATTCCATGTGAGACAATTGTAATTGTCCCTCAAATATTACTTGGCCAATCTTGAAAGTCATTTCCTGAATATAAGAAAATTCTTGATTTCTCTACATTAATGTTTTCACCCAATTTTAATTTATCATAATTCCAATAACTCACATGCACTGGAGTAATGGCTAAGTACTTCATAATGGTCTGCGTGAGCAAAAAACAATTTGTAAAGGTTTTTTCATACATTGCGTGACTTATGGAAGTTCTTATCTGATCCGACCCTTGAGAGATTATCAAATCATCGTGCACTGGGCTACCTATACTTTCGTTAACAATATGCATATGACTTCCAAAAACAACCAAAATGCACGATACTAGCAATGACTGAGAACAAATGTTTTACATATGACAAAAGATAAAGAACAGCTGCATCGACTCACTTATTATTTCAAGAACGGAGTAATTGTACATTTCCGTGAACAAGAAAGACTGCCATAAATGTCCTGAAAATGATAAAGAATAATTACTTATTACAATCTTTGTATAAGTGAATTGTACTGTAATAGAAGCCCTGTCAAAGCCTATATAAAGACGAAAAAAGGACATCGCCATGAGCGTTAAATATGGAGGATATTCTTATTTGTAGTTTGATTTTGCTTAACCAAACAGTATGAAGGTGTAATTTATTCGCGTAGGCTTGCCATTTCAACGATTTTGATAGAGCAAATTCAAATCACGCAATAATAAGATATTCTATTTATCTCCACCACCTGCCTATCACCTTCATATTGAGGATGATCCCTCCGAAATACTCCAGACAGCTCCTATTTGATTAAAATTGTCATACGCGGGCAGTTTTGGATTGTTTATGTTCCTAGCGAGAAAATAAATAAATATTGCAAGACATTATTTGCTATTCATATCGGCTATAGAATTGCAAATCATTTTTGAAAGTGGGACATTTTGGGAATATTTAACCATACTAATTTATTTATAAATTCATAAATACTTGTATTTTCTTTTTAAACTTAAGACCGAGTATGGTGATGGATGTGACCCACCAATGTACTTGGCCTAGATTCTGGAAAAACGTTTTCGTGTGCGAAGTTTTGAATACCTAACCATCAAGGACAGTGGGATTCTGTGGACTAATATTATTTCATATATAAATAGAACGGTGTTCAGGGAAAAAGTGTCAACATTGTGACAACCATGGACTTCAATGCTTTCAAATTAAATGTTCACGTTATTGGATATTGTTCGGATCGATTGGGAGATTCAGTGCATGACATTTGTTAGTACAAGGTAGGTAGGTAGGTAGGCCTAAAATATTTTTCAAAAGTCGTTACGTTTAGAATATATCTAATGAATGGAATAGTTCAGTATCTCAGACATTTGTGTTCAACATTCTCAGTTATGAACATCTTGCAAGTTGTGTTTAATCAATGCTGAACTGGTGCTGGCCTTGTTTACAGTCCGTTAGACCCGGGTGGGCTCTAAGAGGATTTATTCAAGTGGATCTAAATTTGTGTGATAAATCACTATGGCCTAAACTAAGTTGGTTTATGCGTTAGTGAATATTGTTGATAAAGATTTTTTTTCAACAAGTATGTATAATAGAAGATTATACTAGGGATTTGAAGCGCGGCGAGATCTCAATGAAGTAGTTCGGACCGGAAGATCGTCTCATCAACGGGCGTTTTGATAAAGCTATGGTTTATAACTAGCGATATCACCCACCGTGGATTGAGATAAAGTAAATTAATTGTATCGGTGAATAACCTACACAGTATGATAATGTCCTATAATTTTCCCTATGTTTACAAAACGCTGGTTTCGCTCTCTTGTTACGGGAGCGCGCTAATCAGAGTGTTTAAGTGGATATATATGTTATGATTTGCATAACTTCCTTGTATCAATCTTTTTTGTCTTCATTTTTTAAAGACCATGTGTGTATATTATAGGACTCCACCATGGTTTGTGGTTTTGATAATGATGATTATCACCATACGGTTGTGTGAATAACCACCAACGAGTTCGGATAATCTCATATCAAACCAACAGATCATGGAGAATTCTTTTTATCACATGTTTCATTCAGACTTAAGCTAGATGAATAAGTGATTTCAAGAAATCTCTGTAAATTGTTTGCCGAGGGGAATACATACGTATACGTTAACATTAGCCTAACAAAATTGTTTGTTGGGAATTTAAAACAATGAGAAATGACAGTCTCAATGTTTAAATTCATAAAGTATATTTTATCGTAAGGAGAGATAAAATCACAATTTTTAGGACATTACTACATGAGACAATTGTCTGAAAATCTTAGTCAGTACCAGCTGATGACGTATTACGAGAAGCAGCGAATGTTGTTTTTCTTCTCTCTCTATCTCTTCTATTTGTTGGCGAGTGGAATGGATGTAGGCCTATCTGTACATCGCACTGAAGATTGTATATTCCTGTAACGGAGGGTCGTGGAGCTATCATTGATGAATTGTGTCGAGTTTCTTCACATATTTGTATTCGTGATGGATATCGCTTTGGTCCTCGGAGCAGAGATGCTCATGTAAGTTAAGCTACCCGTAGTTGCGTGCATGATGAGTTGAATAGTTGAGGAAATTTTCCTGTATCACCGCGAGGGTGAACGAAACGTGCTAATTAACTGTTTTGAACTCCTTGTCCACATCATGTTATTGTAGTGAACATGATGAATTAAGACACTGGCTGAGTATTATCAATAATAGTGTGACGTAATATTAGTACCTCTTTTACACATCAATTTATCATTGAAACAGGCCACACCCCTTCCGACATCACACGCAATGGGACTATTTAAAAAAAGAATTAGATTGCACAAAGGCTGAATTGACAATA
Organism: Ostrea lurida; assembly: GCA_903981925.1. NCBI lineage: Eukaryota > Metazoa > Mollusca > Bivalvia > Ostreida > Ostreidae > Ostrea > Ostrea lurida. Next base: position 13,750 of record CAJDSM010071139.1, read on the forward strand.
GCACTGGTGAGTACTCAGTATATTTGCACATCTAACGCAAATGCAAGCATCCTAGCACAATTTAATTCAAATCCTTAGAAAAGGCACTCCGCGACATGGGCAATCGTTGTCCTTTAACCCCTACATCATAGGTTTATAAGATAGTATGCTATCATTAACAATCTAATTTTCAAAAATTAATGTCCATTTGATATAATCTTTGCGAATTCGAAATAAGGACAACCCCAGAAACTGAAGATTACTTATATGTGGTGTCTTTCAACCCATGGGGTTCCGGAATTACCAATAAGACTCAGCATCCCTTGCGGTAATAGTGTAAAAGGCACTGATGGGGTGGATATACGGAAAAACCAGAGGCCCGTGTCACAGCAGGTGTCGGCACGATAAGATCCCTCACTGTTCAAAGGCTGAGCGCCGCAGTGGACGTAAACCAGGAATAATCAATCATAATTCATATGATCATTTTACTAATATTGACTCTAATGGAGACATAACAACTACTTATGTAAAGGCAAGAAACGAACAGTGATAACTTCTAAAGTCCAATAGATTACAAACAAACAAGAGTTGGCATAACGGACCCTGGAACCACCAAGGGGTGATCAGGCCTCAGGAGGAGTAAGCATCCCACTGTAATGTACCGGTCACACCCCCATGAGTCCATAGTCTTGATCAGGAAACGAACAATCTCGTTAGTCAAAATCAGGTGTGTAAAACGCTTAACATGGTATGAAAACACATTCAGACAGCATTTGACTCAAATGTAAGTCATATTGGTGAACTAAATTGTTAAAACGACCAATTAGAATTTTACGAAATGCTGCCTTTAAACTGACTGTTGAAACCCCTCAACAAATCCACACTTTGTCTTAAGTAGAACTTGCCTCGATCAATAAAACTGATCATACGCGAAACAGCTCTGTAATATGAAGACATAACACGCGATGATGAATAGCTATATAGGATGCGATGAAAGCTAATCGCCGTTTAATCATAATATGGCAAGTTGATTTGCGGTAGATATTGTACAATAAATATAAGTTACGAAGAAAGCATGAAATCGTCCGTGTCTTATCATAAAACGTTAGTGATTAGTTGCCCGTCACTTTATTTTTCATAATAGTAAGTACCAGGCATGAAGTACTGTGGTGCTTTATTCAGTTCGTGGTGTATTTTATTCTCTCAGTCGATTCGATACGCAAGAGCATGCATGCGTATGAGGACTTTTTAAAGCAGGCACTATACTAACAAAAAGTTTGATGCTTGGCAGGGTTTTAACGAATCTCGGTTTAAGTCACATTTTTCGCAAATTCACGGCCGCTATTGACCTTGTATCCGCTATACAAATTATCAACTAAGTCATACTTGCTGATTTGTTTATATACCTTTTGTTAGACTGTCATTTAGACGTCTTTGTACTGAGATTTTGACTAGAGGTAATCTCCGTACTTGTATTTCAACTACGGGCTCACGGCGAGGTGTGACGGTCAGCAGATTGATTGCTACTCCTCCATGGCACCTGGTCCTAGCCTTTCGCTTAAA
>CAJDSM010071147.1:1531-20462 GCA_903981925.1 Ostrea lurida
CGTTGTTGTATGTTGAGAGAGATCAGACTTATTTGAAGTTAATCGCGTAGTTTTCGCTCCGGTTTTAATCTTATAGAGTGCGACCTATATTTCCGATAAATTTTTCCATGCATTAATCAAGATTTCACAGAAAATTAAAATTGTGATGATTGGTGTATTGTTTAACATCCTCAAGAATTGATTTCACTTCCATAAGTGAGACGTCACTGGTACCATGAGTGTTTAAAAAAACCCGCGACCAATAATCAGCTGTGTTTGAGCATTTTTTACTTACATTACATGCCTTTAATACATTTAGTAATATTTAGATTTAGAGATTAATGATCTGTATATGACTATTTGTACATGTTCAGTGGCCTTTTGAAAAAAATGCAAGAAAAGGTTTAGATAACTCACACTTACAACAACACCCCCCCCCCCTTGCTTTCTTGGCAGTATTTCAAATCTGCATTTTACATGCTATATGTAAGATGCATAGATTTTCTCTTTTGCATCTGCATCGCTTTTATATATATCAACATAAATTAGACTTTAAACGTTCTGTAATAATGACTATTTGTACATGTGTCAGTGGCCTTTGAAAAAAAAACTTAGGAAAAGTTAGGCCATCATACTACCCCCCGCCTTTCTTACAGTATTCTTGTATCGTTTATTTGCATGTCAAGACCAGATACATCAATATTTCATTCATGTTACCTGTGTATTTTATCTAGCATGATTGTGTAATATAATCTTCTTGGGAATCTTCCTATTTTTAAACGCTTTTCTAAACAATTCTTGTTAAAAGTTGAAATTGTCATTAAGGGGATATACTTGTTAAAATTGTATGATTTGAAAAATCTACGAGGGCAATTATGATAAAAACAAAATTGTGTGGACCTATGATACAACTCTAAATTAATTGCTTTTCAAAAAAATGGTATGTAAAAGCTCATTTGTTTTTAAAATTCGCGTTTATCGAACATTTCAGGTTCTTTTGCTTCCAAGTCAAAGTACCATTTTCAGAAAAAAATAACGATTCTTCGGCTTAAATATCTGCAATTTTTATTACAAAAACCAAAGTACTATTGCATTTTATTATTTCATCAAAGTATGATGTAGTTTGTTGCTCTGCATAATAAGATATGAGATGCATATTATGTGTGCTTAAAATTTTGATTTTTGAGAAATAAAAGGTCGTGTTACTCATATCGAATTGTCGTGTAAAATGCACGGTAAAGGTATGTCTTACATGGTCTTTTTGGTTAGTTATAAGTTGTGTTTAGCTAATTAAGATGAAGAATATAGGGTAAAACCAGGAACTTTTTTTAAAGTTATGGAACAACCTTAATTCATATGAAGCAGAATTTACCATCATTTTGGAGAGAGAAGTTAAATTAGTTGATTACCCGCGTCTAAATGATCGTCTGATTAAGGACGTTCTCATATAATAATTTTACAACACTGGAAATTTATAGAAATTATATTAGAAAAAAAATAAGAGAAAAGATGTAAAAAGAAGAAAAGATCATTAAACTATTAATGTTACTAACTTCATGTTTATTGCTTAATATTTAAAGGGCGGGTAACTCTAATTCCGGCTCATGACTAAAAAGCGACGTTTGGAAAAGGACTTTGTAAACAAATGATTGACAGGTTATGCGAGTACATTGCGTTGGCTGCAACAGGTAATTATCACGTTGATATAGAATGAATAGGGTTCGATTGCAAATAGTTAAGTAATTTAATTTTTTTTGATTTGGAGTTGCGAGATTTATCCTTTCTCACCTTGGGCTGATTTGACCTTAAGCAGTCCTAAAATTGGTTTGTCTCTCCATAAAAATTTCAGGGATGTGTATACAAAGTCAATGAAGTCCATCAGTTATCGACATCTCCAACAGTCTGAAATTGACCAATAGCCGTTGTATTGATATATCACGATGTTCATATTGTCAGTGTAAAGTGTTGAAAAAAGTCATATGTGTTAAATTTTGATGTTGATGTTGGAGTTTTCTGATTCAAATTTACGTTAACGTCTTTAGGATTATTTAACTATTTTTGGCAATATGTTGGCCAATACGTTGGAATTTGTCCCTCACAAAACAAGTTTATATTTTTTGAGGAGCACAGAATGAAGGGTTGTTGGAGCATTTACTTGACTCCAACAAGGGTCGTTATGTTTGTAAAGGATTTTTGTGAGATTAACGAATCCCGTTATATCGGTAATATTTATTCATCCCGGAAGCAATATGTTATTAATGTAGCTTATTGAAAAATTAATCATCGTTTGAAAAGGAGTTGAAGTACTACGAATCCATGCCGAATTGCATAAACGGATATATACAACCTTCATTGGATTCAAATGCTTTATAAAAAGTGCAGGACATTATATATAGTCATATACTAATTCTTCATATGATTTTTGTATACTGATAAGAGTCTATCAATTTCGCGGGCTAACAAACTTTACCTATGTTTGATCTTTCGGTAGTTCGCCGATGGTTAAAATTTGCGGAAGTAAAGGACTGAATTATAATCAGTTAACCCCCATATAACCTGCACAGCACTTCGCCATGGTTTATTTCGCAATTAAATGTAATCGCCGAATATAGCGAAAAATAAACCAACGCGAATATATCCCTCTTTACGAGTATTTCAATAGGCAGAGAAATATGATCGATCCGGGAAAGTACAATGTTGTAGGTTAAAATATAAAACGTGTGTGCAGTTAAAACCAGACGCGATATTAGAGACATGAAAGAAATAACTGATTACCTTGCGAAATATTAATTCAAGATGTATTTATACGATATCAAGCGTTAAAGGTTTATTGGAATAATCTTTGCAGTCATGAGTTTAAAAAAACCTATTTAAAAGTGTTCATAATAATCAGCTAATGGGGAATGTGATTCAATTTATGATAAATGGACTGATGTAGAAGTGAACACATGTTTTGTTTTTCTAGTCCATACCAGAAATATCTTTAAGGCAAGTGTTTCACACTCCTTCTAAAACCGTTTGAAAAGTAGAAAACGCTACAAATTAATTGATTGCATTTTTAATGATTCCCTTTCGGCCGTGCAGTGCTCCATCACAAAATACTTTTGTCAACAATGTAAACCTTTTCTACCCACATTTAAAGGCATATTATCTAACATATTTCCACTTATTGTGTTTGAGCATCACTGAAGATACTAATTGTCGAAATGCGGCATTCTGGTAGGCATCAAAAATTGTACCCGTATATGATTTATATATTCATTAGCAGAAACTAGATGGTCTTGACGTTTAAAAGAGATTAAAAGGGAGTTTAAAAAAAGAATGGTTAAATTTAAAAAAAAAAGGATATTAAATTGTCGTTTTCGTGAAGTGCTGTCTGCCCAGAGAATTTAATATTATCGTCGACTGCCCTATTCTCAGTGATGACCTAATCGGTGACCTTTGTTACGTGTGTGCTAGGCTGTTCTTCGCGGTTGACTACGTTCATCTCTTTTTACGCATAGTGTTGTAAACATACTGGGAGTTCGTATTCAATATTTTTTTCCGAATAATGAAGCTCAAAGCGTTAAGCTTTGCAAGCTATCAAACCAGCACCCCGAAATTTGATCCCATTTACTTGCATTCACTTTTTAAGCATACTTGAATCTAATATTAAAGAGTACCCAAAGTCTGTATGTCCTCATTACATCAGTATGAAAAAACGTCCGTTATACAAATATGACGTCCTGCTCTCAGTTACCCTGTACGGTCACCTGATGTGTAAAGTCACCGGAAATTGGTGACGTCACATTTCAGAGTCCACTGACATGGATTTTCATTACGACGATATATTTCACATAAGGGATTAATAGACTTGGCCCAGTTTTTTGGATGGAATTAAAGGAAATTTATTTGCTTTATAAGTAGGTACGATTATTTATTTATTTCATCCCAAGTAAATTAATGTGGAAATCCACTGTTTACCACTAAGGTCAAGAAAAGCTGGTCACTCGGACGACGATACAAATATACCCAGACTTCTGATGACATTTCCAATAACCTTTGCCGACAATCGTCCAGAAGACGACATCATAATGATTAGGTACAGCAAGGTCTCAACAGTTGAAGAAAAACATACAACATTCTATTACTTGAGATAGATTCTATGAACTGCTGGATTATGGGTTTTTATAACTTCTGATTCATATGTACTTGAAATCTTGATGTTCACTGTCTGTGTAATCATTTGAGAAATTTTTGTTGTTGAGGCCCCTGGTAACTTGCGTTGAGCACAGCGACGAATAAGCTTTCCGAAAGAGTTTCAACTAGGAGTCATATGAATTAAAGGCGGAGGCCAAATCGTTAATTTTAATCATCCTGCACGAAGACAATATTGACTAGTTTGGAACTAAGAATAACAGTAAAAATCATACATTGTAACAAATAATCATCCATATCTATCCTAAATCGTACGATGTCACATGCATTCTAAGTGAAAATAAAAATATTGAATTTTGTTAGACAATATGCCTTTAAGTCAGCAATTTCGCACATTTTATAATCTTTACAAAATGATAGAGTTTCGCCAATACACTTTTAATTTGTTATCCGTATCTTTTAGGACTGAATGAATTTGATGACTATCGCCTATCGTCACTTTTTTTTAATACATATATCAGTGTATTCACCACTGACATGCGTCTGCAGTATTACTGCAAATTTGCCATAATTTATATAAAAGAACACACAGGTGAATTAATCCCATAGTCACCGACAAAGACATAGAGCTGGGAAATCCGGACCCCTGGACACATCAGAGTGAGTCAAGAGGAAAAGAGTAACATTCCCCGAGAACAGTTCACACCCGCCCGCAGTGACCTCTATGTTATCATTAAGCGGATTTTTCCTAGCCAAAATATGTTAAAAAAACGAGCTTAACTAATTAATGTCACAGATTAACCCAATCATGTCCTACAAGCGAATCTTATCGCTGTAGGTATTTGTGAGCATTCTCTATTGATCATATAAGCGGAATAATTCTGTTAGTCAAAGTTTGTTTTAACGCGTAGACTTGCCATGATCACATCGAGACACATAAGATGCAGGTGTGTAACGATCGTAAGAAATTTTCTTCTCGGGTTATCGCATACTAATTCGGTAACGATGATTGTTCGTGCGGTGTACTACTAATTGTATTGAATATATATCAATATGGTTTATCTCGTGGGTGCTATCTTCAGACTAATTTCTCACCGGGCGGCAGATGGACCGTCAGCAAGAGGTAATGCATTAACTCCTCATGACACCTAAATCCATTGCCATTCACTTTTGCGGAAGGTTCCGGTCTTGCCCCTACATTGGACTTTATGTATAATATATATTTTGTGTATATAAGTATAGCGTTTAATACATTTGTAATCGCCAATTATTATACTTGGCTAGTCATTCAAATCTAAATAGTGAGCAATTATGACTAAATTGACGCGTTGATCATGACACGTTTATGTAACTACTATTTGGCTGCGCATATCAAAGTTGCCTACGTTTCCATTCAGCAATTACGATACTTCATACTACCACTTTATGAATGTCTTAACAATTAGAGACTTATGCCTTTCTAATCATTGCAAGTTATGCTCATCAATATGTTTATCTCACTTGTTCGGACAAAGCAATAACATGTACAAAGAAATACCCTTTTCTTTTTTGGGTCGAGAGGGCTTTCACTTTCATTAGTATAGTTCTTTACATCACAGTATACATTGGATAACGCATGACTTTTCATTTGTGATATAAAAAACTACGCATGGAACACCCACACCTGTGGCTAACATAAAATCGAAATCAATCCGCTGCAATGTTTGATCTAGCACTCTATGGCACAATTCAAAGAATAGTGATTAACCCCTATATAAGTGTAAAAGCAAAACGATAACGAATCAGGATCACTCTACGTAATTCCAATATCAAGACGAAAAACAAGAGTGGGCAAACCGACGGACCTGGACACAACCACGGAGGGATGATACATTGTCCTAAGGAGCGAAGAAGGTCGATGCTCCTGTTGACCGGCAGACGCCGTCCGTGAGTCCCATAGTCCTTGCATCAGTGTAACGGAACATCCGTCTAAGGTCACAGATCAATGTTGCTGAAAAACGGCTTAAACAGTAATGGTATGAAACACCACACAGGACAGCATTTGAGACTCGAATGGAACCTAGGGCATATCACTTGGTATAACATAAATTGGATGTTATTAACGACCATTAGAACTCTACGAAAATCTTGCCTTTAAACGTGGACATGTTGAACACCCTAGCAACAAACAACATTTTCTATGTATGTAAGGCCTGCCTCAGATTAAAACATCTTATACGCAGAACAAGCTCTTGACGTATCGAAATCAAGTTGTGAGACATAACACCATATGCATTGTGTACTGACTGAATATTGCTACATAATATTATGAGGAAGGTAGACGAATGAGAAGTGAAATGCTTCACGTTTTCAAAAGTTGAAGTAGTTAGTCTGCCGTTAATATCCAATGTTCAATAAAATATCCAAGTAGGAAGGCAGACATGGAAGACTCTGTGGTGTCTTTATTTCCTATGTTCGTTGGGCGCATTAATATTGATACTCGGGTCCACGATAGAATGAATAAATCATTTATACAATTGATAGCATAAAAGTCAGGTCGTTAAGTATATCAGAATATCCGAATTATAAGGAGCCACCGCTAGAGATTTCTTCTTTTCACTGTAGAAAGCTTTTAAAGATTCTGCCTCATAAGAAATGTAAAAATAAGTTGAGATAATAAAGGAGGCGCAAGTCGTGCCCCATATAGAAATTCCCAACAGACTTGTCGTAAAAAGGACTCGCCAAAAACACAACAAGTATGTCAGATGAGTAAACTCCAGCATTGCTCTTGAATATCAACTTAGCAGATACTTGTGTGTAGAATCACGAGTGATGCTAGTGTTAACCACAATATAATTTTTTGAACTAAGGCTGAATGACCTAGATAAATAATGATTTGCCTTTGTCAAATTTTTGTTAAAGAAGCAACTGTCTATAATGTTCACAAAGCTTATCGTCTTTTAATATACTGCCTGCCGGAATTCAGAGTAATTCAAATTCAAAGGAAACACGGATCCCAGGGAAATACCAGGGATGTGTAGGAATCAGGTGCCTGGGAGGAGGAAGCGTCACTGAGAGACGGGTCCACATCTGTTCACATCCGCGTACCCTTTATTTTGAGGATCACGTAAGCTACTGAGATATATCTTCTGATAAAATGACGCGCTGATAGTGACTAGACGAGCGGTGATTAATTCCTAGGATACTTCTGATTGAACGATTTTTTTTATTTAGTGATTTCTATACATATTTCACTTACTTGTACTGCTCCTGTGGCAATAAATCAATACAATCATGAACGTCATACATAAAATATTTTTTTAGTTGCATAACTATACATTTTTATCCGAGTGAGGGTATGCCGTGTCCTCTTTACACAGCTTGATTAAGATATCAAGATGGCGCAACAGCCGATCATCGTCAGCGCTAATGGATTTCCGAGTAACTCAAGCACGTCACTGACTCAATAATGGACCTATAATAATCTAATTCATTTCACTGAGATAGTTACATGTTTTGAATAAAAACTAGATGACAAAAGATGATACATTTGGAGATGAATATTTTGTTAATCTCAATTGCTTTGAAACAATTTTTTAACATCTCTGTTGAACAGTCAAGATTATTAAATCTCTATACACGTACTTAGTAAATATATTTTCCAGGAATTTTCTTAAAATCAGATTTTACAGAAATATGGACAAGTAACAAAAGCATAAAATGCGAAATTTTATTTGCTTTCATTCTGCACTTAATCATTTGATTTAATTTGTCTATATAATATAATTCAATATCATATTCTATGTATCCATAATTCTTAAATCAGTTCCGACGTTTCACCTTCCTACAGCTGATACCAAACACTGGCCACAGAGAATAATCAATCTGCATTTTTATTTTTTGATGGTCATGGGGAAGCTGAGATGCCGACATTTTTGACTAATTATAAACTTGAACCGTTACCACTCGCTATCCTACAACCCGGACGGGAGTGTCCCTGGCTTTATACTTCTCGACTCCACATGTAAAGTAAAACGCCTCGCTTAGTGTTATGAATGGAGGACATATTACTGGATTGAAACTTGGGAACTCTGTCTTTTAAACGGCATGCTCATGGAAATGTGAAAATGCTTTTTGGACATAATTTAGAACCTACTATATTTGAACCAATGAATAAGCCAGCTTCACACTGTAATTCATTTGAAGGTCTATTCATGTGGCGCAATTAATATTAAAGTGAATTGAATGACCCTTGTTTGCGATTACAAATATTTCACTAGTCATATGCTTCCTGATTTGTTTCATTACCTTGTTACGACTGCCATTTTCGTACTAAATTTGGACTACGGTAATCCCGGTTTACTTTATTTCAGGACTAAGGTTCACGGCGGGTGTGACCGGTCAGCCAGAAGGATGCTTACTCCTCCATGGACCTGATTCTCCTTCGCTTTTGTCCGGAGGTCCGTGTGCCCCTACACTCTATTTTGTACATGTCTTTTTGATTATTGATTACGTTTGACACAATTGTTAACTTCGCTTTGTATGCATGTTAATATTTATTGTTTCGTTGTTTTCGAAAGGAAGTGAACCAATATATTGTATTTTGGAAGCCCATACTCATCACTATATTGATGACGGCGGATTGTTAAACCGATCAACAGAGGAGTTTATTCATTCTATATATCCATTTGTCATGATTGTACCTGCTCTCAATTTGTATTCTGTATTAAAATGATATTATTAGTGGTTACCCTAGTGTACCGAGGGTCCGCATTTGCCCAACTCTTATTTCGTTCTTTGTTTGGAATGATGAAATGAATCACTGTTCGTCATATCAACTTTTCAATTAATGAATTCTTTATTATATATTAAAATGGGGGAAGTCAAAAGTTATTAAACGAAATCATAATCCGCAAAGAAAAAGATGTACAAAGTCGGTTGTAGGCCAACACGGGACCGACGACAAAAAGCAAAGACAGAGCAGTCCATGGAGGAGAACATCCTCTGATGACTGGTCACAATCGCCATGAGCCCTTGGCGAAATAAAGTAACGGGTTACCTGATTTCGTCAAAAAATTAAGTACGAAAATGACAGTCTACAAAGGGTATGAGACAAATAATTCAATCATAATGCAGCTTACCGATAATTTGAACCGAAACAAGGATATGCTACCGTGAGATTTGCAAAATGAAATCGGCTTTAAACGAGATCGTTTATAACCCTGCAACATTCAACTCTTTTTGTTAGTAGTTGGCTTGCTTTAAAAAGTTTCCTCATAGCATGACATGCCTTCTAAGCGAATCAACTGAGAGACATACCACCCATAAGCACGTGTATAGAGGTACATTACTACATATGAAAAGAAAGTTGACGATTGCAAAGTCAAAGTCATCACGTTTATCAATAATGTAGTGCACGTCTCCATTAGAGCTCGATGCCTAAATAAAATAGACACAGAAATGTAATGCGTAGCAAGGTGTACCATTAGCGATATTGATGGATATCTATATGTTAACAATAGCTGCATCATTAATACGATATTGAGCAGTGTGATAGGTATTCACAGTTGACCTTGACGGCTTTGTTATACATGTACACTATGTGGTCGGGCATATTACTGTTTCTTGTTGTACATTATATAATGGGACCTACTTCTATGCTATTATACTACATATGACTCGATTTGAAGAGATATTCGTGTACATGTATATCAATTAACAACTGTGGGCAATGGATGGCATATTCTACTTGTCTGGAAAATGAAATACATTTGATGTTTATTTCTTATTTCTTTGTGTCTTTGTAAAGGATTTATGGTTCATCGTGCGTTCTTTCGTCACAAGTATACATGGAACAACTGTCGTGCTTTCGTTTGTAATCTTAAACCCGAGACAACAACTTGTGTGTACAAAATCGAATCAACCGTTCCACATGTTTTGTATGTCACAATTAACACGACAGGACCCAATTCGAAATTCGTGCTTTCTGCGCAAAAACGCGCATATGCAACTTCATAGGCATAAACCAAAAAATCTTCTCATTCTTTAATTATTGAAAGTCTCTACTGGAAACATATTTATATCATTGAATATATTTAATGAGTTGGTGACGCTTGAACTGTCACTGGTCTTTGTTATTTGACGTCACAATGCCCACTTGGGCGGGAAAATCGTATGTTGTACGTTGAATAGCTGAAACTCTATCCAAGAGTACGATAGCAGAGAGATGCGCACACAAAAGAGGACATGTAATTTATGGCAAAAAAGTCGGAGTTTATCTTATTTATTTTTATTATAGAGAACTACACTGAGATATAATAATGCTGTATTATTTATTGAACTTTTGTTATTCTTGTCCGAATAAACAAGTATCATTCACTACCTACAGTCGTACATTTGTCATGCATCTTACATCAAACATGTTACTAAATGTTTTAGAAATCGTATTTTAGAATTCAATACATGTAAAATGTCAAAGGATAAAAATATCTATTTTTTGTTTTAATGGTTTTCTACAGAAAACTTGTATTAATAAAGACCAGAACAGACAGAGTACTGTTATATTTTCCAACTTGACGACAAGTATATTTTGTTTTGATCTCTTTTGAATACAAAATACGCATGCCTATTGTAGTTATTTATGAAATTAAACATTGTGAAATAATAATAACAATGAAGGTTGTAACATTTTAGGCTGTACTACAAATTCATCGTATCAAGCCCGCAATGCATGTTTTATATTTGAATCATTAAATTTAAGACAGTTTATATATTACATAGTTGAAACGCCCCTAGAATAATATACCAATGATCAATGTCTGTAATATGGAAGAATGACATTTTCCAAATCTATATAGTTATAAAAATGGAAAAATGACGCCTAAAAGTAAAAATACTTGATTTATTCTCTCGTGGCAACAATTTCATGTGAAAATGTCAAAAATCACCCTTGAGAACAGCCCCCTGAAAGACTTTTGGCCGATGACTACACTTTCTTTCTTCATAATTTTTAAGCGTATTGTTGTCCTTACTATATTCTTCGTTTTGGATTAAATCTATTTTTATAATTTTTTATGATCAACTTTTCATTATCGCACAATGGGCATTTCCTATATTTTCGTTGCAAATTACGCATTTTCCATGGCCTACTTTTGAAACGTCCCCGCACAGAAATAATGATCGATGACTATATGTTTTTCGTTGCATTTTAACTAACTTAAACATAATTTAATTGATATTCAAATTTGGATAAATCTCGTATTTTAGAAACGATTATATCCGTCGTCGTAATGCACGCAGTGAGATAATGGACAGTTGATTAATCTCATTTATCAATTCAGAGTAGGACAAAACACGGACCCCAAAAATTACCAGAGTAGAATCATGCCTGGTGAGGAAACATCCACTGTTAACCGTCACATCTGTCACTTTTCCGCCGTAGCCTTATTTTTTTTTTTTATTAGGCAAGCAATTGTATAAACATGATAAAATTTGTGTTGTTTGATTTGTACACGCGCAAAATTGGCGAAAGTTATCATTGTATTAACGGAACTTATATCCCCGAAAAAGCATAATATATACAAGGTCGAGTGTAGGACAACAGGTCCTTCCACAAACGCGTAAGGCAGATCAGGATTGTCTAAGTCTGTTGCTTATCGACTCACTTATTTCTGAATATATACTTCCTGATGATATATCGTACTGCATATCTGCGTTGGTAGCAATATATACTAAAACTGATTGAACGTCATACATAAAATAAAAATTTTTTTGGATTTTGGAAAATTACATTTTATCCGTTAGTGATGGTGGCCCTGTTCCTTACACGTTTGATGAAGAGATGAAGATGCGAACAGCGTCAGTCTACCAATGTTTCCCAATAACTAGAGCAGTCACTGACTCGACATTAATGGCCTAAACTATTCTAATTCATTTTCATAAGATGGTTACACTGTTTTGAATAAACTAGATGACAAAAGTGATAAATTTGGAGATCAATATTTTTTTAATTTTGAATGCCTTTTGAAAACATTCTTTTTTAACATCTTGTGAAATGTATTATTTAAGTCGCTTAAGTATCAGAAAATACATTTTTTCCAGGAATTTTCTTAAATATGCTTTACAGAAAATTAATGCTAACGAAAACAATAGAGAATTTTATTAGTTTTCTTGCAATCTTATTAACATCATATTTATATTTTATACAATGGATTACCGTCTTCCTTGGAAGACGGCTTATACTGTAGTTGGGAAGTGGATGTTTTACAATTTCCGGACTAATCACTTCTTCCTGTTGTGATTGGTATAGAAAATCCGCTAGTAGGAAAATGCCATAACAGTGAAGATGGTTTTTAATTCCAATTGGCTAAAATGCCGTTCCGCCCAAGGTAGGATAATTTTTCTGCCCGATCTAATTTACGTACGAGTTAAAAAAATTTGAACAAGATTTTTCACGCTTTAAAAAACCCACCCCGAAACAACCCAGAAAATGCAATTTTAAATGGATTGATACACGACTATATACAAGTGACAAGGCATTGATAATGATACGATTTATTTTTCAGAGAAATATTTTCATTTTTTGCAATTAAACACCATATTTCAACTTTTTGTATTAAATCGAAAACACACGCAATTCTTGTTGTGGTTGCTTATTCATTGGTCGGAGGGACTAAAATTATGGTGGATCCAGCAGGGGTGGGGTGGTATATCGGATCGACTTGAAACTTTGTTGTTGTAGTGTCAGGACAGAAGGTATATAAAGCAAGGATAACGAACAGGAACAATCGGCGAAGTCCCCAAAAGAGAATACAAAAACAAGAATGGCAAAACACGGACCCCCGGACACACCAGAGTTCAGTTGGGATCAGGTGCCTAGGAGGAGTAAGATCCAACTATTTTTGTACTAGTTATGGTGGATCTAAGTGAGGTCGCGTGTGGATGTAAAATAGCTTGTTAACGCTTTTCATATACGCTTGATACTTTGTATAATGCCTTAATACCATTTACAGATCTGCATATTGTCAGGACAGGTGGATCCATTTATTTTTCTACAACTTATGGGGATGGGTCTAAAAGGGGTTTGGATGTATTTAATAGCTTGTGAATTGATGAACACTCTCATCGGATAGTCTTTAATTTTTAAAACATAGTACTGAAAATTGACGAATTAATGTATTAAATCTCTTCATTGTGCATTATCTTTACTTGTTTATGACAAACTGGGCCCTGATTCGTTAATAACACTTTGTACAAGAGGCTTAATCAGTGTAATGTAGGAAACAGTGAGTTTTTGATCTTTTAAAGAAAATGTTTGTACTCACTGGGAATAGAGTAATGTACGTTTTGTAAGGATATATATTTTGACATATTTCAAATATTAAATAAAATAGAAAATTCAATGTCACTCTTTAAAGTTGTTAATGACGGCAAGCTTTTTTTTTTTAAAGCTACACTTGTAATAATAATAATTATCATATTTTCATATCTTAAAACAGTTGGGAATTTTTACTTTCCTACAGACTAAACAGCCAACATTGTCATTGACATAATGCATACAATTTATTTGTTTGGAAGTATGAGGTCAGAAATATGATTACTTGACAGAATTCTATGATTGTAGTAGTACACTTGCATCACAGCGAATTTGCCATATAGCAAGCATGTTTAACATAGAACACTGTGTACAGTTAATCTCCAGGGTAAGTATATAAAAGAGTTTGCAAATAAGCAATACACAATCTTTGCTCGAGAACCACTATTGGCTAACGCTATTTACCGACTGACTTAAAAAAAATAAAAACACAAGTGATCATTGCGAAGGCATCGTGTATTTAATTATGTCACGTGACAAGCGAGTCATAATACAGGAGTTATATGAGACCGTCTTCTGTGTCTCCGCATCAGTCTAAGTTGAATGCTCGCAGTAGCCAAGTGATAGAATGGCGTCATTGCACGCGCTTTTTGTGACGATGATTATCTCCGCTGCACTTGGTGCATGTCCGCAAGATGATGTAAATTTACATGACTGGTCGGATCCAGGCACTTGGCCAGATGGAAATGTATGTAATAATTTGTCCTGTTGGACATTTCATATTTAGTAATTTTGTAATTTACACGAAGTTTTGTAAAATTCTTTAAAAGATTCATTCACTACTTCAAATGTGCCTGTTGTCAAAATATGAGTAACAAATGCACAGAATTATGTCTATTTTAAATATTGAAATGAATTTCCTGTAGTCTTATCATCATGTTGTATTTTTATTTAAGAGAAAATCAAGAATGTATTAATATTTTGAAGGAACTGTTCTGGGTTTCTAGCAAAAAGAGAACTTCGAAATTATCTGTAGATATTAAACAAAGAGTGATCATACGAACTACATATCATAGTTCATTAAGTAATTTATCTTATATACCAATACACAATTTCTTTTAAAATGGAGTGCTAAATAGGTTTTCCTTGCATCAATTTGTTCGACAAATTTCCTCAAATAGGTACCAGCTGCCAACAGTGTAGTGAAGATTTGGAAAAAGATTCGTTTGAACATGTCCCCTCCGGAACTTAAGGGGATAGAGATCAACAGTGGGGGGAGTCTAGTCTGGGGGGAAATCCCGGGCGGGGAAATCAATCTCGACACCCATTACATTCTTATCAAGGGCGGGGGAAAGATGATCATCGGATCCAAGGATTGTAATTATGATGCCAAGACCACTATCAAGTTGTTAGGTTTGCTATTTTCATCTTTTATTATCTGTGTTCTATATCATAAATTTGTTTATTAGAATATGGACATGTATGTTGTTTTTCTCGTGATGTTCATTTTATAATATTTAAGGGCTATTACATCAGTTATGAAATCAAATATGAGAATATTTGCGACATCTCCATTCTGATAACCTTTTATGTAAGATGTGTACATTTTTACTGATTGCACCGAGAAAAATAACTCATTCATGACTAATAATAATAACCCATAAATACAAATAGCCCAGTTCATAGCTAATAATAATTTTTCGAGGTACATTAATATAATAGATATCATTTTCTCGTAAAGTACAACTGTAAGCAATACAATCTTAATTTCATTCTGCTTTTAACTAAAAGGTACGCGAGGGGCATCCTCTATCCCCGACTTTGGCGAGAAGTTTATAGGTGTAGAAGCAGGAGGTGTTTTGGAACTTCATGGAAAGAAGAATCTGGCCTGGACAAAACTGACAGGCACCATAAAAGGTTTTAGTGCGCTGAATCTACAATTCAGACATAAGGTGCGTAATGCATTGTCTATATCTTGTATGAAAGTATGTGTGCTGTTTGTATGCTGCGCAAGCTTGTCTGTCTGTCTGTCTCTCTGTCTGTCTGTCTGTCGGTCGGTCGGTCGGTCGGTCGGTCTGTCTGTCTGTCTGTCTGTCTGTCTGTCTGTATGTATGTATGTATGTATGTGTGTATGTATGTGTGTGTGTGCGTATGTGTGTATGTATGTATGTATGTATGTATGTATATACGTTCGTACGTATATATATGTTCATGTATCCTTCTTAATGAAAACCCTACATTTGTAAGCTGATACACATATGTCATCATCAAGATTTATAAAATTTATTTTCGAAGACGTATATTAGCCATAAATGTAGTGCATCAATAGAATCGACATTAACAAAATCTTACAATCAATTTTAAAATAACCACTCCATGTACAGTCTGATACATATAAAAACCAATTAACATTATAATATTAATCCGTACAATCCGTCAATGTCATTTTATCACCCATGAATGGAGGAATAAGCAGAAATTCAACAGAATAATCCGTATTCAAAATCAGTGTACAAACAACAGTCTAGCAATTTTAAACGTTGTTATAGGGGTTTCGACTGTCACATTTCGAAAATTATCGAAAATTCGTCATCATGATCTAGTTTGCCTGTACATCCTGGCATTGTGTCAAATGCTGTCTGACGTGTTTCATACCAACTGTAACGCAGTTCTTTATGCACTGATTTTGACTACAGATTACTCCGTTTACCTTATCAAGATATAGGGCTTACGGCAGATGGAACTAGTCGACAGGTCCTAGACACCTGGTTTCACCTTTGGTAGATCTATATCCAGGAGACGTTGTATTCCGTATGGTATTTATTAGATTGATCGTAATAATGAACCTTACAAAGACAGTTACTATGAAGTATGAATATGCACTGACAAGACCTGACTTTACAAACAATGCTATCCTTTTTAAATCACTCACAAAACAGGTTAATCACTTAATGATTTGAAAACAGACATACCTGATCAGTCGTACAATATAGTGAGACAAATCAGAAATAGTAAAGATTGAGATAAAAAAAAATTAGTATGGTTTGATAAATGTGCAATTCATGATCAATTGAGTTACAATGTATCCCAAACCGAAATCCAAAAAGCACCCAGTTCTATGTACACTTAATATCATATGTCACTCATATATTAGTTACTATGTAAAGGCAAAGATAACGAACAGTGATCAATCTCGTAAGTCCTAAATAGAATACAAAAACAAGAGTTGGGCAATCACGGACCCCTGGACACACCAGAGGTGGGATCAGGTGCCTAGGAGGAGTACGCATCCCCTGTTGACCGGTCACACCCGCCGTGAGCCCATAGTCTTGATCAGTTAAACGGAACAGTACGTAGGCAAATCGGTGTGTGAACAACGGGTTACCTATGGCTACGAAACACATTGGATATCATTTGGCTCGATGATAGGTCATATGAT
Source organism: Ostrea lurida (assembly GCA_903981925.1). Taxonomy (NCBI): domain Eukaryota; kingdom Metazoa; phylum Mollusca; class Bivalvia; order Ostreida; family Ostreidae; genus Ostrea; species Ostrea lurida. Next base: position 18,379 of record CAJDSM010071147.1, read on the forward strand.
TGGTAAACCAACTTGTTATAACGACCATAGAATTTACGAAATGCTGCCTTTAAACGTGACTGTTGAAACCCCTGCAACAACAGCTTGTCTGTAAGTAGCTTGCCTCGATTCAAAAACTAATGCATGTACATGCATTACATCGAATTTTAACTTCAATAAGTCAGTTTATGTGGCACTTATTAATGGAACTCTTTTGTGAATGAGGTGCAAATGTCTGTTTCATTTAGCCTTTATAATATCATAAATTGAAATTCTAGCTAGTTGGTGATCGTATCAACTTACAAACATAAATTACACATATGGTCGTAGGAAAAAGTTGTTTTTTATGTGTCCTCGCTATCGTCAATCGCCATAATGATGTCGACGTCTGAATACGTATACTTATATAATCAATATAATGTTTTAGGATCGTAAAACCATGCCTTCTCAAACTATCTTTCTAAATTGCTTTTTCTAAGTTTTTGTAGTTGTTACATTGATTCAATCTGATACCAGTAACACCTGCCGACATAATTGGTATAATCGTAAAAACATTTCATAATTTGTATAGATACTGGAACAGTAATTGATTTCCTACATATATACATAGATTAATAGATTACTGCAGCCAAACATTTAAATTCAAAACTTTACAGATATAAACACATCTTAAAGTTTCCATACACGTTCTTGTTTTCTTCTTTCAACAATCGTCGAGCTGGACATGTCATTACTAGATATATCGACACATTCGACAATGACGACCTGAAGTAATTTTCATGTACTGTAAAAGGTCCGAAATTGTGAATCGTGATCTTTCAATTGGCGACAAAACTTCATCTCTATTATGAATAAGCAAGGCGATTGGCTAGCTATTTGGTAGGCGATTAACTAGCTATGAGACTGTTACAATGGGAAAAAAATCAAATTGTATTTTTTTGTATGTGCCGTTATCATCTAAAAATTCCTCTCCTAAATCTTTGGGTACGTGACAATTAACGGAACCGCTCCATGGAACAGCATTTATGATGTCACAACGTATTAAAAGAAAAGAGTGCACGATGCTGAAAAATTGATAATCCAATTTCAATCAACATCATCAACATCGAATCATTAATAAAGTTATGCAATGTAAAGTTTTAAATTTAAAATCCATTCAACTGTAAACTGCGTAGGTACATGTATAATCGCAATAGCCTTCAGTCAGCCGTGTTGTCACTTCGAGAAATTGAAAGTAAAATTTGTTCAGACCCCCCCCCCATTGGACTTGTTTTCATTTTCAGCCGAGCACAGGAACGAGTACTGTTGTCTGTGATAATGATAGTAGGGGTTTATACCACGTTACCCCCTAATAAAAAAAATAATTTCATCAGGAGTTCATGCTGACCACGTATGGTATAGATCCCTAATATTATTATTTCTAGTAAAACTTAAAGATCAAAAGACAGATCACCAACACATCATGAGATGTGGTGATCTGTCTTTTTTTCTTTAAATTTTACTTTGGATACATACCCTATTGAATACCATGTGGTATCCACTCGTGAGAATCTACCGATATTTGAACCTGAGGGTGTTGGTCTCCAGTTTTGTAACCTTGTATTGAATTACCGGTTCTTGTGGACCTAGATGCTAGATGTGGGTGCCATATCTACAATGTTCATGCACCTAACAGACTGGTGATTCGATCTTTGCAGTTATAAGAAAATACCAACAACAATTTTTTTTTTCATTAGTTTTTTGTATTAAAGAATAAAACGTAAATGTAAATAAAATAAATCGGTGTAAAACATCTCGAGAGAGGTTGCAAGTTTCAAGTATGCATTTTTTCTGGACGTTGCTACTTTTGTCCACTAGGGTTTGAAATATTATTTTTCTATTGAATAACTATACAAAAAGGCGAATCTAACATCGTGTCAAACGTAATCATAATCCAAAAAACATATACTAAATCGAGTGTAGGGCAACACGGACCTCCGACAAAAGCGAAGGTAGGATCAGGTGCCATGGAGGAGTAAGCATCCTCTGCTGACCGGTCACACCCACCGTGAGCTCGTAGTCGAAATAAAGTAGGCGGGATTACCCTTAGTCAAATCCAGTAGGAA
>CAJDSM010071151.1:0-16860 GCA_903981925.1 Ostrea lurida
CTATATGCAAGGTTGAAGGACACGGCAAGTTAAAGCTAATTTGTCAAATCGCACGTTCATTCTGAACACAATTAAACACTCTAGTATGTTTGTAACATTTCGCTCTATTTCAAAGACGAACCCTTTCTATGTAGACAGCAAATGGTTACCGTACAAATCTTGTTCACATAACAAAGAATTGTGAGTGTTGTATCTCTTTTGTAACTCAACAACTGATTTTCATATTTTTTGCTGACAATAACATATACCTAGATAAGCATAAAAGAATGAAAAAATAGAATTTGAAATTCTTAAATGTTTAAAACGTGTCCCATTAAGAGTTGGGGAAAATAATACATCTGTTTACTCAGTGTTAATGTTTTTCTTTTATTTTATCATCATAAACTTTTCTTCCGACTGTATCCTCAAAGGTTTAGATTCTCACTTATAAGGTTACCCACAACACTGTCTAAAACTTTATTTAATCCAGATTTCATGAAACATTTCAGCATAGAAAAAGTGCAAACTCTCAATTATTTTATATGAATTCTTTGGTATTTTTTGGTGGTATGATGGACATTTTGAATAATACACAAGATACTAGATGTCTCAGTGTGTTGAAATGTGTAAAACTGTGGGAAGTTTTATCAAATCCCCGTTAAAACCTCAATAAAAAGGTTTAAAACCGTGCATGTGCAAGACATTAATATGAATTTTCGAAGTCCTAGGTCGACAAGTGATTTACAAGATTCACAACCGCGATGGGTCTTTAATATCATCTACAGGTAATACATGTTACTTCGATCTGTAATTTGTTTTCCGGATGTATCGAGGATGTGTGGTGGAATCCGAAATAAATGTCAGTTAGAATCAATTTGTTATCTCTATTACACAGAAGACCACGTGATTTAAAGAATGAATGCGACAGGACATTGGCTTAGATGGTTTAATCAAAATCAATACTGAAAAGTAGCGTATTTAGGTTGTTTTTAAAATTTCACAATTGTTGAGAAGTACCTAGAGCTAAATGGTTCAGAAATACTTACGGGTAGGTAAAATTCATTCTTTTTCTTCAGAAATTGTCTTTTAAAAAATCACGGTATGAATTTTTGTGAATCTTAAAATTTAATAATTTTTTCTTGGAAGATATTTAAGTTTAAAGAGATGATAAACAGTTCATCTATTTGTTTTGATATTTATCTAAAAGTTTAATACAAAACAAACAGCCGGAATTAATTCAAATTAAAAACTGCAAGCCATTCAGTCTTGGACCTTAGTAATCCCTTTATGTCTTTAATTTTCTACAAATAAAAAAAAGTTACAATTCAACTCATAGCTCTGATCTTCGAGTTTTTTGGCCTCAATCGTTTGGGCACTAATGATCACTTTTTCAGAGTTTCACTTTCATGTTTGCGGATTTCCACCATTTCGGTTTGAGCATCACTGAAGAGCACATATATTTGCGAAATGGCGCATCTGGTGCTATAAAAATTGGTACCGTATATGATTTATAATATAACTACAAAAACTGTAGAGACTGATGAAAGTTTTTTAGAATTCCTACTAGATCTTTAGTTTTATTCTAAAATTTAAGGGGAAAAGGGAATCGCTAAAATGAGATTGTATGAGATGCGATTTCTAAGTTTATGTCCAATGTAAAGAAACAAAAGATAGTGATCAATCTCATAAAGTCCTAAATAGAATACCAAAAACAAGAGTTGGGCAAATCACGGACCCCTGGACACACATGAGGTGGGATCAAGGTTCCATAGGAGGAGTAAGCGCATCCCCTGTTTGACCGGTCAACACCCACCGTGAGCCCTATTGTCGTGAATCAGTAAACGGAGCAATCCGTAGTCAATAGTGTGTGAATACAAAATTATGCATTTGTCACGTATTAATAGATTGTTTTTTTCTCTTTTTTTCTATATTATGATCTTATTTCTGTTCTTACTTTCTTCCTTTCTTTTTTCTTTTTCAGGGGAGAAATGAATTCACTACACGCGACTCTTAGCAAAACGTTTGTTGATTCATAGGGAAGTTTAATAAAAGGAAGATATATGAGTTTCACAGTTTCCATGCTACATTAATTCACATAATTCTTAATGGGAATATATAAGCGACTGTGGGACATCAGAAGTTTGACTTAGGTTAATTCCTTTGAATTTTCACCTGTAATGCTTAGGGGCTCATAAGAGTTCTGATTTTTCCACTGTTGTAATAACATAGACGTATTTCTTCCTTTTTATTATTAAAATATTTTTTTTTAATAATAAAAAAAAAATAAAAAAAAAAATTTTATTTTTTATTAATTAAATTATGTTTTTCTTTAAAAAATCAGTGAAGGTAAGACTAGAATTTTATAGAAAATATATATAAAAAATCAAAAATGTTTACTTCTTATCGTTTTTTGTTCCTTCGTTCCTTTGTTTCGTTCTTTTTTTTTTTTCGGCTTGCTTCCGCTTCACGGACTTCTGTCTAGTTCGTCGCGATGTTCGAGTCTTTCTCCTCTTTCATTTCTACCTCTCTCTTTCTCTCCTCTTCTTCTCTCCCCGTAAACGAAATCTCAGGAATATCGTGTTGCCATTCAAATATTGCTATTTCTCTACACAGATGTCAATAGTTTGGAACTAACTTTTTACACTTACGTCAACCGATGCTAATTCTATCGTGTCATTCCCATATTTCGTTTTATCTTACCAATATCTTTTACTTCCTGTTTCTCCATCAGTAGTTTCTGTGACTAACTACTGGTTTTCTTTGAAGACCACGCCGATAGGTAGGTTCCATTCATGATGGCTCCTGTGAATTTTGTTTCATACAATTACCAACTACAAATTTTGGAATTTCCGGTGGGATGATTGGTGGATGCTTACATTTGGTACCGTAAACGGTGCTCTTCTTCAACCAACGAGCAGTATTATGCGGATCGAATTTTTCCTTCCGAAATGATGGTTGCATTAACTCGCAGTTTTTCCTTCAAATTTGGGGTTTGGATCAGAGTCTTCCACTATTCTAGTTGGATAGTCCCATGAGCAGCGAATGTGCCTTGCTTTTCTGTTTGTTAGCTGACCTGGTTTTTTTATTCTCTTATGAAGACAGAAGTTTTTATTAAAAAAATTATTCGACGTAAAAAACCAAACCTCTGCTGTGGCCTTTACCTGCGATTTTTATGTTGATCGACGAAGTTTTTATTTATTAACGATAACGTCCGATCCGATGCTTTCTCGGAGTGAACGTGAAAATAAATTGACACAACACTTCCTTCTGCTTCGTACTTATTATATTTACTTGAAAGTAAACATTATGGCAAAAAGAACAACTCCAGGATGGTTTCAGCTTCTCCATCGCAACTTCCCACATTTATGTAGCAACGAATCCATTTCATCTGCATATGTAGAGTGTGAATGTCTTCAAATGAGATTCGATAGCAATTAGCTTGTTCTTCGTAATGATCAGTTTTCTAAATCGAGAATAAGTTGGGTGTTACATTTTTCAACAGTTTTTCATTCAAAGTAGCAATTTTTCTGTTGCTCGTTATAAAGGAATTGGTCTACAGGTTGTTTCGGGACGCTATTTCATACCAATAGTTATCTCCGTTCTTTACCGCTTCTTTACACACGTGATTGTTGACTTTGGATTACTCTGGTCTGTGTTTGCCCAACTCTTGTTTTTGTATAGTATAAAGTCACTGATTCTATTTGGGGATTACGAGATTGTCACTGTTTCGTTATCTTTTGCTTTTAACAATTTAATCGGTTACCCTTATCAAATATTTTATAGGATTCATGGTGGTTACCGGTTGACAGGGGATGCTTTACTCCTACCATCCGATTCCTCCTGGTATATCCAGGGTGCCGTGTTCGCCAAAACTCCTTAATATTTCGTAATTCCTTATGAGGAATTGTGAAATTTTGATCTCTGTTCGTTATCTCGTCTTTCATTTATCACCACGGTTTGTTCTATTCTCTGTGTACGTAACCATCGCCGATGACTCTGTGAGTTTTGGACTGTGTGTGCATTTATGTTTGTTTTACTGTATTGAATTTCAGAAGATATTGGATCAACGGAATGGAACCGAGGAATGGATGTTGACATATTTCTCGCCTACTAAAGCATTCAGATTCCATGTGTTTTTTGGGGATATATGGTGGATGCAATGAGTTACTCTACCACCATAGAATCATCAGGTCGTCTAAAGGTGAGTGGCTGTATAGTATATACTTTGCTAATATATATCAAAGTCCCAAGGCCTTCCTATGGTGAGTAATTATACCCACTACCACATAGAGTCCTTCGGACTGTACTATAAAGTGGTCATATGTTTCAAAGATAACATGAAATATTCTCCCATTGTTCATAAGTATTCAGGGCTATAGACATGTATAATGTTATAACAATACGAAAAGGCGAAGTTAACATATGTTGTCCAACGTAACATAATCCAAAAAACATCATATCAAAATCGAGTAGTAGTAGAACACGGAACGTCCGAAAAGCGAAGGATGGATCAGGTGCCATGCGAGGAGTAAGCATCCTCTGCTGACCGGTCCACCCCGCCATGAGCCCTGTGTGAAAAATAGTAAACGGGGTTACCCGTCGTCAAAATCTAGTAGCGAAAGAACGTCTTAACAAAAGGGTATGAAATAAACAAGTAACATATGACTTAGTGATAATTTGTAATCGCAAACAAGGTCATTAGTAGCGACCGTAAATTTGCGAAATGATGACTTTTAACGGATTCGATTATAACCCTGCAGCATTCAACTTTTTTTGTTAGTAGTGGCCCTCGCTTTATCTATAGCATGCATCTCTTGCGTATCTGAATCACTGGGAGACATACACACCCATAAAGCAGGTGATAGTGGATCATTACTACAACGAATAGGAAAGTTGACGATAGAAGATGGCCTGAATAGAAGAGATACAAGTAATGAAATATGATATACCTATATACTCCATTTGTCATAGGATATTCAGGGCTATAGAACTGTATAAAAGTAGTGAAATTATAATATTACAAGTATCGATCTCCTCTACCCCGAAGTCCCTCAAGTTGAGAATACTAATTGTTGTAATGTAGGATCCAGTTAAAGTTTACCAAGATGGATTCATTTGAACATGGATTTGTTTCTTGTTGCTGTTAACAAAACATAACACACAAATCATCATGCATAAATATAAAACTATAATCATGTCTTGTCTTGCAATACAGATAAAAAAGGTGGTTTGGATAGGACCTTTTTTGCACTTCAATGTAACGGTAAAACTCATGATACAGGATTTCCAAAGTTTAAAACGGCATAAATGTTATTAGGACTAATGTCATTTTTTTAAAATTTTCACGTAATTTTGCAAAAGTCACTGTTTAAAATTTAAAATGGAAGTAAAAAAGAAAAAAAAGGGGGGGGGGGTAGGATCAAATTATTTAAGCTATTGGCTAAATATTGAAATTTTATACAGATTTCGAGTATATAAACCTTCAACTCTTTTAAGATCGGTGATTCCGTTTGGAAAATACATCAACCAAATTAATACAATTTACAATATAGGAAGTAGTTCCAAGTCTCGGCACTACTTTATCATAAAGTTTAGAGCAGAAATATAACGAATGGAAGGTATGACTGTATTGGATGAAATAAAAACTGTAAAATCATGCAGATATCTTAAATACTTTTTGAATTAATCAAATCCCTACGCACCACAAAATATTAGTCCCTACCAAACCTTAACAAAATTTGAAATAGCGACAAAAAAAATTCACCTGGATAGGGTTCAGTAATAGAATATGTAATATTTTTGCAATGAATGGGATCAGATTAAACCGTGAATACTTGGGGTAATGTTTATCCTGCGCAGTTGTTCTCCAAAATCTCAGGGTAGCTAACTTCCTTAACGGATAGAAAACTTTCATTGCGACGCTCATAACTAACTGTGGTGCAAACACCATAGCATCAAAACTCTATAAAATCTTTTCCATAAAAACAAAAATAGCAAAACTTGAACGAATGTTAATATGCAAAAAACGTGAGCAAAATTGTGTTAGTCTACTTTCTCCATTTGTGATGTACTCTGTTAAAGCTATTATGCCTAAGTCCACATGTCCGAATTTTGCAACAGAATGAGACACACGAATTTGATGAAAATTTTCCAATTTCGGGTGAACATTTTCCGCGAATTTCGAAAAAGGCAAATGATACTAAGAAGTCACATACGATGTCACAGAAGTGATCACACGAATGACATCCACCCCGAACCACGAAGGTCCACATGGTGACTAATCCGAACCAATACGAAAATGCCACACGTTTGAATAAGAACATACGATTGCTACACGAAGGTCACACGACTATCGTATTAATTGTTACGATGCATCCGAATGTTAAGTCCGCAGTGCAGTCTCACGGCGTTACATGACTACCTATAATTACTGTAACTGTGTCCGATAAATGTTATATCGCGGTTAAAGTTCAGATTAAGTTTAAGTAAAGAATATTTATATAGTAAGATGTGGATATTGGTACAAGTAAATGTCGAGATACGTGTATCACAGTGATTAAACTTTCTTGTTTTGTTGGTAGCACCATTCTAATAAAATAATTTTCAACTGTGTCGTGGCACTGTTACTTCTCTTAAATATCATAATAAATCCGATGTCCTTCTTAGAAAAATTATTGAAATAAATCACAAATTAGGTATCAATCACATTTACCTGAAAACAATAGATGCTGTGCCTGTAAAGTTTTTTGCGCATGTTCTAGTTTGCAATAATGTCAGAAGTCCACTTGTATTTTTTTCTGTGTTCATTATTAAGTGGCCATTGTCCACATGCAACTTTGAAGTGAAAATGATCGACTATTTTTCAATCGTTAGAACTTCGGCGAACTTCGGATTTCCATCTAGATGAATCGTACTATCAATACGATGGCGTCCTGCTTTGCTTGCGAGCCTATTCCATGTACGATGTCGTGTTACCATCTTCGAAGACAAATCAGGGCAGTTTAATTCGGTGGTTAACTTCGTAGTTTCCATCATGAGATAAAAGTTGGGTCCTCATTGTAAGATTATATACGAGGTAAAGACAAACACGACATATATCGATGGTCTTCAACGATGTCTATACGCACGAGTAAAATGATCATCGCACCGACCACTTTTTTACGTGATATTGGACATTTCGGGAGACCAACCGGCATTTTTTTAAAAAACAAATTAATAAATAAAACTTCAACTCATATAGCCGCCTTTCTAAAACACTACTCTAAAGTGCTTGTCACCACACACATTACTAAAGATTTACCATTAAATACATACAAAGCAAAACAAGAATACAAAGACGAAAATACCTTACACATTTAAAACATGAATGCAGCACTCTACTGTCATAATAGAATGACAGAGTAGCAAATCAAGACAATTTAAAGTATAAAAATATGATGCACGCATAAAACGTCCAAATTTTTTTTCCGCACTCACGAAGTCGCCTCCGCGAAGCCATTACATTTCAGAAAAATGGTCACACGAATTGGTAAGATGCATTCAACGAAATATGCGATGATTTCACGATCAGAGCCGAATTTGAAACTTTTCCTTTAATCGTGTTTCCATCTGGTGTGTCAAAATCGGGACAGTGGTGACGCAGGCATAACGGTTCCTTACATTTCAACGATACAATACAGTTTTCAACGTTAAATTCAGCAGTTACCGGACACGAAACACAAAATGAGGGTAGATTATTCCTTTTTTAGTTAGATTTTTTTCATTCAGTATGCTTGCGTCACATTGGTCCCCGATTTTGACAACAGATGGAAAACACGATTTAAGGAACAAAGTTCCACACATTCGGGCTACTGTCGTGAAATCATCGGCAATGTTCGGTGATACATTTTACCAATCGTGTGGCCATTTTCCTGAAATTTAACTCCAGCTTCGGGAGCGACTTAGTGAGGTGCGGAAAAAAAATTTGGCATGCGAAAAAAAAAAAATGCCCGGTTGACTGATATCCCCGAATTCCAATTTCCGTAATAGTTCGTATGATCAATCTTACTCGTCGTATAGACATCGTGAGACATCGAATATATTCGTGTTTCCGTCTTTACCTCGTACAATAATCGTTATAATCGCCCAACTTCCAGTCTCAACGGAAAATGCGATGTAACCAGAAGCTGCCCGATTGTCATAAGGATTGGGTACACGACATCGTAATAGGCCCTCGCAATGCAATCAGGAGCCATCGTATTAGAGTAGCGATGACATCTAGATTGGAACTCCGAAGTCGCGAAGAACAAGCCGAAGTGGGATTTTTAGAACAAAAAAGAACTTGTCTAAAACATAAATTTATGGAAAACTATTCGATCATTTTCATTTTAAGTTAACATTATTGCAACTTGGGGAACATGAACGAAAAACTCTTACAGGCGACTGCATCCTATTGTTTTCAGGTAACATTTTTTACTATATAAAAATATTCTCTGAATTGATATATAGTTTTGCTGACAAGGCAATTTTCTTAAACTGAAATCTGAACTTAACCACGTAAACAGTAATCGACACAGTTAAGTAATAAGGTAGTCATGGTAACGCCTTCGAAACTGCGCCGGGACCTACATTCGGATCATAGTAACACGTAATATCGATATCTTGTGACTTCTGCAAATAAAAAGCAATCGTAATGTTCTTAATTTAGAGCGGGTGTGCTTTTCGTATATGGTTTCGGAAGTCAACCATGTGACATTCGTGTTTGGTCGGATGTCATCGTGTGACCTTCCTGTTGACACCCGTATTTGCTTCTAGTGATCATTTGACCGTTTTTTCAACCTTCGCAGTATTTCACCCGAAATTGACAATTTCAAATTCGTGTGTCCCCATCTGTGTCAAAATAGGGACAGTGTGACACAGGCATAAAACATTGCTTGCTTGCCACCCTTATTATCGCAGGTTGAACTTGTTTTTCTGAATGGATGCAGATTGGTAAAAGGTTTCCCTGATTGGTAAAGGTCCCTGCTACCAATGTAAGGCCGAAGATAAAGGGAAATATGTAACAGACCGAAGGCAAAAATTCCTGCAAATGAGCGGCGACCCCTATGTGTTAGGAAGATGGATGATCGAAATGGAGCGCAACAGGACTGAGTACGCGTCATACTTAAACAAAACAGAAGACATTAATAACGCTTCAAAAGATATTGTGCTGATTGTGAGTGAGAAGGAAAATTGGGAGCTAATTGGTTCGGAAATTTCTTTGGATCTTCAGTCAACAAACAAACACTTTGATATCCAGTACGTTTTTTTTTCAATATGAGAATCTGGACGAGCAATGATAATTCTCGTAAATCATGTAAAGATTGTTCATGAAAAAATAAGGAGTAGTGCAAGCACAGACCCCTAAGCACACAAAGCGCTGGCACCTAAGAGGAGTAAGCTTACCATGTTGACCAGTGCCATCTGTTATGAGCGCGTATGTCGATCAGGTAAACGAAATAATCCGTAGTCAGAAGTCAGCATTTAAAGAATGAACACACAGTAGAAAGGTAACATCAGACAGCACTCGACCCAGTCAGAGATGACATTTGGAAATTAGATGATAAAGTTTAAAGTCGTTATTTCGCAAATGTCATGGTCGTTGTAATGTTTTAATTTACAAATACAAGTTATCACTGGATAGAATGCTGTCTGATGTGCTTTATTCCAATTGTTAGGCTATCATATTATTTATATACCGATTTTAACTACGGATTGCTTCCTTACCTGATCAAGATACGGGGCTCATGGCGGGTGTGGAGGATCAACACGGGATGCCTACTCTTGAGCACCTTGACCGTGTTTTGTCTTCTCTTATAATTGAATTCTCTATATCAATTAAAAGATTGATAGCGGTACGTTATCTTCATAGCGAAATGCTACCTTTGAACGAGATTCTTAAAATTCCTGTATCATAAACATAACTGCCTTTAAGTTGCTTTGATTTGAAAATCGATCATGTGCTGAATTTGATCTAGCATATCGAATCGAGTGATGAACATTGAATACGTAGATTATAATAGAATATTCTGCAAATATGTGGCGAGTTGACGATAGAGAAGCTGACGTCATCCCGTTTGAGTTGTCGGTTTGCTGTTTGCGCCTATATTAAAGGAAAGTTAAGTTTGAAGCAGATATTTAAAACTGAGGTGTCTTTTAATTTGAGTTCACAATCCTTAAAATATCTTAAATTTGACAAAATAAAGAGTGGGACAAACACTAAACTCTAGACATGCTAGAAGTGGGATCGAGTGCATTGGAGGATTAAACATCGTGAACCCATTCTCTTGATCAGATAAACAGAGTAATCCAAGATCAAAATAAATGTTTACAGAGCAGTCTAACAATTACATTCATAGTATGAAATATATCAGACAACACCACACCTAATGACAGGTGATATTTGCAAATATGATCATAACGAGCAGACAACTTGCGAAATACTGACTTCAAAGGAGATTGTTGAAATCCCAGTAGCATGAATTTGTTTGACAGTAGCCTGTCTTGATTAAAACTAAATCATTAGCAGAACATGCTCTATTGTATTGGATCAACTGAGAGGCATTAACACCGCATGTAGGTGATAATTGGGATTTTGGGCTATGTAAATATGTCAAGTTGACGGTGGAGAAGTGGAAATCACACTGTTTGCTATAAAGTTGCTATATAAATCATATACGGTACCAATTTTTATGCACCAGATGCGCATTTCGACAAATTATGTCTCTTCATAATTTTACGTATAATCACTTTGGCATTTGACAAAGTTATTTTGTTGATGACTGATCCCAAAATATAAATATTTCTGAGTTATTTTTGTTGAGGAAGATAATGTTTATGATGCAAGAACCTAGTCTTGATAATTTCGTATGGAGCAAAGATAGGGTTTGGTAGAATACTTATTGGATGAAATAGTGTTACATTCAAAGATAATGAACATTGATCAATCTCATAAGAATTGGGTACAATTTAACCTCTGGATACATCAGATCAGGATCAGGTGCCTATGAGGAGTAAGCACCCCTGTTACCGATCACACCCGCTCTATAAAAGTTTTTATGAAACTTTGAAATGCAGTACTTACGGTACATATATGTACAATTCTGACAATGATACAATATGTGCTGCAAATTAGAATAATATTAGAAGATCTAGTAGCATTGTTCATAAAAAAAATACCTACGGTTAGATTTTTGAAATGATTAAATCATCACCATCACAGAATGATTACATGAGACGAAATTACACACAGTCTAACAAAAAGACACTTCTAATCGATCGAATAGAACAATTTACTAAACGTAGACGCTAATTGCAAATTAACAATGCGGTTTGACGTAGATACGCAGCATCATTCCTGACGAACTCGAAATGAAGGACACCACAGAATCTGACACTTCTGCTTCATATTTGAATATTTTACTTAATATTGACTTTAATGGCAGGCTGACAACTACATTATATAATAAGCGTGATGACTTTGACTTTGCAATCGTCAACTTTCCCTTTCTATGTAGTAATGTACCACTATCACCTGCTTATGGTGTGTATATGTCTCCCAGTTGAATCGATACGCAAGAGTATGCCATGCGTATGAGGACTTTTTAAAGCGAGGACTACTACATGTACTAACAAAAAAGTTGATTGTTGCAGGGTTGTTATAATGAATCTCTTTTAAATCATCATTTCGCAAATTCTACGGTCGCTAACAATGACCTTGTTTGCGATTACAAATTATCACTAAGTCATATGTTACCTGATTTATTTTATACCCTTTGTTTAGACTGTCATTTTCGTACTAGATTTGACGACGGGTAACCCCGTTCACTTTGTTTCGACTAAGGGGTCATGGCAGGTGTGACTGGTCAGCAGAGGATGCTTACTCATCCATAGCTCCTGATCCTGCCTTCGTTTATCGGAGGTCCGTGTTTGCTCTACACTCGATTTTGTATATATGTTTTAGGACTATGATTACGTTTGACACATTGTTTACATCGCATTTATATTTCTAAAATGGAGCAGTCATGTTTACGTTGACTTCGTATTTGAATTCGTATGCCTAATTTACTTACTGATTTTGAATTACTCCGTTTGCCTGATTGAAAAGTAGGGCTCACGGCGGTGTTCTCCAAAACAGGAAATGCTGGAACTAACCGCTAACCTATGCTTATCTCTAGTTTTGCACTGCTCTCGATTTTGTATTCAATGTAAAGGCTACTTACGGACAAGTTGTTGTTGCATGGGTTTTCAACAGTTCACGTTTAAAGGCACATTTCATAAATTCTATGGTCTTTATAACAATTTAGTTTATCAGTATGACCTACCATTGAATCAAATGCTGTCTGATTGTTTTCATAGCTATTGTTAAGCCGTTTTCACAACACTGATTTGACATACGATTGTTCCGTACCTGATCAAGACAATGGGCGCACGGAGGGTGTGACCAATTCAGAGGGAATGCTTACTCATCCTAGGCACCTGATCCCACCTCTGGTGTGTCCATGGGTCCGTGTTTGCCCAACTCTTGTTTTTGTATTCTGTTTAGGATTTGCGAGGCTGATCACAATTCGTTATCTTTACCTTTATATGTAGAATTTGAAATGAGATTTATATTAATCCCGTCGTCACTTGCAGCATCACAAACGACTGTGTTCACACACTTTTTCCAAATCCGGAAAAACAGAATATCTTTATCAGTAAAGCTATCTACAGTGCGAAATCTAAAGTATTTGCATCGCCAAATCTGATTGAATAAAAGAAGCAAAATATGCAAATGGTGGAATGGTGATTGATGTAATAAATCGTTTATTTATGTCAAACTTGATTTTAACTCTAAATGAAATTGATAATATTTTAAGTCTAATAATTGGTTACAAATACTTTCATTTTGATATGTTTGACAGATTTACAGGTGCCATAGATAATAAGATGAAGCTTTTGCCAAATGCCAAGGATATTCTCCTGCAAGTTAAAATGAATCCTGGAATCAGAAGCGACACACACAAACCAAACCAAAGTCCCGTGGTGCTCGTCAAACCGCTCTATAGGTATAATATGGGTAATCCCATTTTGGATTTGTATTTAAATGATTTACCCATTTTCATCATAAGAATGTCTTTCATAATGGTAAAGAAATTATCTAAACCACTAGTAGTTATGTGTTTGAATAGGGTCTTCTCAATACATTAATAATTTGATAAGATCTCTTCCGAATTCTGAAGAGAGATGTTTAGGAGAATCGTAACTCTGATTGCTGAGGTTAATCACTGATTTCTTTACGTTTTTGTTCTATATGGATATAATGTGTTGAAGATGTTATTTTTGTTTACATTGAAACATTATATCAATCGTGAATTTTGTAATTATTTTTTAATTGTTTTTGATTGATACCTAATCTATAAAACTTGGTGCTGGATACATATCCCCCTTTTGAAAATTATCTAGATTCGCGTCTGTCATCCAAGAAATTTTGAAAAATTGATTGATTAATATGAATAGCAATGTTTACTTTTAGAAAATGTGACAGTTTATCTGACAATCAGAGAGACAGTGTAAATTGATAACTGAACTAAACAGAAAGAGGACACTAAAAATATATGTCTAAAATATCAATGCTTTAACTTTTAGTTTATTAGAAATAGCAATTTTAAGGGACGGTAAAACTAACCATACCGAAGGACTATCAAGGCCAAAACAAATTAATTAGACAAAACTAACCATAACGAGGGACTTACAAGACCGACACAAACCAATCAGATTAAACCAGAAATGATTAACCTGTTATGTTTTTGACACAGCAGTTTAAATATTGAAATCAGTTGAAATAATGCTGATTTTGTTTAATTTTTTTTTAAAGCTTAGAGTTAGGAAAGAAGTATGATATACACCTGACGTCCATTGACAATGATGGAGACGCCACACGCTGTGAACGAGCACAATACACTGAAGCAATACTAATTGGACCCTTTTTATTAAACTTGACGAACCGTGGTTTCTTCTCCCTGGATCGATTGGTAAACATTCAGTTACCCACGTGTTTTGATTTGTATACTAGCATATACAAAAAGGCGGAGTTAACATTCAAATGCTAATCATAAGTCCAAAAAAGCATATACAAAATCGAGTGTAGGGCAACACTGACCTCCGACAATAGCAAAAGGTAGGATCAGGTGTCATGGAGGAGTAAGCATCCTCTGCTGACCGGTCACACCCCCGTGAGCCTTAGTCGAAATAAAGTAAACGGAGGATTACCCGTAGTCAAATCCAGTAGGAAAATGACAGTCTAACAAAGGGTATGAAACAAATCAGTATATGACAAGGGTAATAGATGTAGGATCAATCGGTAACACTTTGTATTCGAGACATTTTTTTATTGAATGTCAATTGTTGAGCCGCATCTGAGGCATATCTCTCAATTCTTTGTTGTATTTAGAGTGAATTTGTAATTTGATAAATATCTTTTAAGGCAGACGTAACCAGATATTTACACTTTAACATGTAAACAAAACATGTCCAGATGTTTTTACAAAAAAAGCATTTGGAGCTCTCTATCTCACTTGTAAGCTCAACAACTGATATTAATATTTTGCTGACCATTAGAATACTTCTAAAGCATTTTAAAGTGGAAAAATAAATTTTGAAAAATTAGCTAAACACGTGTCTGTGTCCTTTATAAAATGACTTGGTGAGACATACAATCTTGTTGCTATTATTTTTCAGAAATGTCTGATGACCATCGAGGTTAATTCGGGATATTTTCACGAAAATGATACATTCGCTGCTGCTATAACTGTAAAAGACTACAACGTTATCCCCATGTCTATACAAGGCAGCGTGCTCGTGCCTCACGTTCCGTACAAACACGTCATTGGAGAGTCGTGCTTGGTACGTATGAAAAAATTAACTCTTCCTAAATTATCAAGACTGTTGTTCCTCAAATCACAAAGTTTGAAGGTAGGTGCAGTGACTAAGATTATGTTCATTTCCATGGTTTTAGACGTGGTATTGTGCAACCTATTTAGCGTAAGCACTTAACCACATCTTATGTTGCGATGTATTGGCGACAAATAAATCCGGATCTATGGTATTGCTGGAAATGTAATTTGTCGGCCAAAACCCAGTTGAATTGCACGAAGGTTGTGCCCCTTATTGGCCGACTTATTTTTACTATTCATACGAAGCAGAATTTGATCAGAATCTGTTACGGGATAAAAACAAAAAACTTGCCGTGTCCTTCAGCCTTGTATATGGATATATTAATGATGTCTTATCAATCAACAATAAGAATTTTCATAAGTATGGCCAACGAAACTCGAAATAAAGGGCCACATAATCTGACATACCTGCTTTGTATCTGGCTATTTTACTTAATATTGAACTCTAATGGCAGGACTGACAACCCAATTATATGAGAAGGTGATGACTTTGACTTTGCAATCGTCAACTTTCCTTTTTATCTAGTAATGTACCACTATCACCTGCTTATGATGTGTATGTCTCCCAGTTGATTATATACGCAAGAGCATGTCATTATAGCGACCGTAGAATTTGCGAAATGATGACTTTAAACGAGATTCGTAATAACCTGCCACATCAAACTTTTTTGTTAGTAGTTTGCCTCGCTTTAAAAAGATCATCACGCATGTCATGCTCTTGTGTATCGAATCAACTGATATTATATTGATATTGAATCTGATTTAGGGATGCATTAATTTTGCGATTGTCTAATAATGGCAATTTATTCATGTAAACAAATGTTTGATAATATTTATTTGAGATATTCGGGTACATGCTGTGATAAAGTTTGTACATAGTTATTTTTTTTATTTAACTCTTCTAACAATAAGTGATTCCCATCCAGTTTTGAATGAAAGATTTCCGTGACGTCATTGAAGTTAGTCCAATGATTAATCTCAATGCAAGCAGGGATTAAAGTTTTCAAGAATTTGTGTTGATCAACCCCCATACATCTGAGGGATATCCCAAAGCACATCTTGTAGAAAGTAGTATATAAAATAGCTAAAGTTTACACGTGATCTAGAACTGTGATTCTTTTGATACTCTTAGTTTTTTCAGCATTTAATGGGGAAAAATGAAAGAAAACAACATTTCCATATCAATCTACGATTCTAGAATCTAGTTACCAATGAGTGCAATTTCCCTTTCCCACTTGAGTAACAAATGACATTTAATCATTTTCTGTTATTTTGCAACTCTTTTATAATTGAGATTCAGGAACTTGAGAAAATAAAAAAAATATTAAAATCCTCATTTGAACTTCATTTGCAAAAACTAATTAGGCGGCAGAAAGAGCGTACTTAAAATGACTCGCATTGTAATTGTAACTACACAAAATTTAAGATTGTCCCAACACCTCAATTCGTTCGTAATTCGGACACATTTGATATTGCGGTCCGACGCTCATATTATTATGCATGAATGCTGTACAAAAATGAAATTTACAGTATTTTATGTAAATAAAAAATATGTACTTCACAATCATTGGCTTCGTAACATTGTAAGACTGAGAAAAGTACGTACACAATGATTGTAAATTTCTAATCAGATTACCGTAACGGTGCATTGCAATGAATCTGTTTGTAGATTGTATTTTGTCATAACGGGAAGAACGGACCCACCTGAAATATACCTCCCACCCCAGCCAACAACCAGGAGTACACAGTGTACGTAGGAGGGGATTTCCACGTCAATGTGTAACGCTAAAGCTTCCCCCGGCAGGTATATTTAAACAAATAAAATGCTTTCTTTGTTGGTTTATTGGGTGATGAAGGAAGCTAGCATTGAAAGAAAAATTCATAATCCGCGTTAGCGGTTATGAAATTTTTTTTTGCAATGCTAGCTGCC
>CAJDSM010071158.1:0-13203 GCA_903981925.1 Ostrea lurida
ATCTCAGAGTTATCCGGTACAAACAGAACACCACTCTCGTGCCATGATTATACAACTACAATTTCAAAAGTTCATCATTTGGCAACTATTGTAATACATTCTCCAACCACTTATCGTGAGCGCCCATTCACAATCCTGTCTTTCTGAGGTATTTATGCTGACATGGCTGAACCATTTATTAAAAATCCACAGTCAACTTGAAGTAGCAAGAGAACCTTTGTATCAACTGTTTAGATCACAGGTGTTTATAAAGTATCCGTATGACCCAAAGACGCCTCACACTTCATAAGGTAGTAGCTGGTCAATAACACGATTGGGCAAACTTTTTCTCGATCAGAGCGTAGTATAACGCTATATCACAAAGTCTCGCATATCCAGTGATTTAGCGTGAGCAGTGGTCTGGCCATGTAAACGCACAGCGACGGCAAATGTACTACTAACGAATTTACGTGCTGTATATCGAGATCTATATGCTCCGCCCTGATTGCACTGATATCACAAAGCACGTCAACCAACTCAATTTGGGACATTTGTTGTTTTCTTTTACTCAAATGAAAAACAGTAGCTCGCACTTGCTTTATAAATGAGAAAACGCATCACAGGATTGATTGAATCCTGCTTTTATCAGGAGCTGTTATAAACTCTAGAGTAACTTCTTTGGAAAAAGACAGGCCGTGAGAATTATACGCTTCCACCGGCGTCTAGTATACGCCAGTGGTTTGCTACAGACTCTGTCTGATCTGAGAAGGTCCAGATATTATAGGTTCGACTTGCCTGAGATAATGCTGAAGGTCATTGTGTTTCAGGTCAAGGTCATTTCTGATCCACGTTGCCAAACAACATAGCAATCTCGGTTGCGAGTGAATACTCGTGTCCTGCCATCCAGTGTCGAGTCACTATATGTTCTATATTTAATCGGCCGTGAAAATGGTGGGAAAACATTATGGTTTTGTTAAATTTACCTGGTTATAATAATGGACCCACTGTCTGCAATGGTGAACGGTGACCCTCTCGTCCATAGAGGACTGGAGGTCGTCTGCTCAGACCTGTCGTCTACTTCTTAAGCGAGCCATCCCTGTACATATTCACGTGACGTATGACGCCACTATCTGGTGAATAAATCTCTATAGGAGCTGTGTTTGAGTCTGTGTGAATGTTGGTGTAAATGTACAGGAGCGGGGGGCGGATACTGCGCCCTTTTGAGTCCACTTTTTCCCATCACGTGACGGCGGGCCATAGACTAAGTATCTTGACGCGACTGTTAATACTTTTTTTTGTCTAGTGCAAACCCGGAGGCTTCTTCGCTGGAAGAATTCTTCAAAAAGTTGCCAAGTTGAGCCACCATAAAGAAGGATATTTAAGAACTGAGAACATCTAATCTATATTTCTGGCAACACATTCGGATGGCATCGTCCTATAATCACGGTTAATATCTCTTAGTAATGCACACTTCTCTATCTGTGCTAGATTGATCTGTTAGATTTCATATGCACTACCATGTACACATCTGACTAAGAGTTATGCTTTGAGGGTTGTCTATAGAACTTGGCATATGGTTCGATGAAAATTTTATCATATTCTAGTGATATTGCTTGTCCCTCTATTTGCAAATATGCTCTTAATTCAAAAACAATGAGATACAGACCATTGAAAATAGTGTGCTAACTCAGAAATTAAGCGTTTTCGGCGAGTTCACGTAAGATTGTTACTACATCACATATTGTTAAAAGAGCCTTAGAGCCGTTAATATAATCAGTACGTCATATTGTCTGCAGTATAGGACATAACATATTTATGTAAATGCTGGGCGGAGACGTGGTTCTCATTTCAAACTTCCTAAACAGCTTCGGAAATTGGATCACGATAAATAACAGAGGGAGAGACAACAACTGCGACCACAAAGCCACATGAAAGCACGATTGACTATATCCGACCTGTTTCCTGTTTTGAAAGTTAACAATCATACAAAATTCCCATTTGACATACCAACTTACAAGCAACGCCACGTAACGCTTTTGACAATTTGCCTATTTGCGTTGCAAAGTGCACGTGATTGTTTGAGAGAGGTTAGATGATGTCTCTGGTCACGACACGTAGAATGTTTAACAATGTCGCTGAAATGTAAAATTGCATCGTTCTTGATAGCGTACACGCGGGAGACTTCCAATTGTGAACATAATTTGTATGACGGGATTCCTTTAAACGATGGCTAGGTATTTAAATTTTCCATCCTTTTTCTCTACATCTCTACTAAAGACTCGCAACAGGTATGGTGCAAGAAAATAAAAAAAACTTTTTTTTGATTAGCACTGTAAGCTCCATAATCACAACTTGTCGACACTTCGAGGCAGAACAAGATTTACGGGCAGTGTGTACTCTACATATATAGCGATCGTAGGACTCGATAACGAGGACGTAACAGTGACTGTAGACTCAATACGACAACCGTTTCTACTATAAAGTTGAGCGAACTTATGCGATTTTACGGACAAAAGGGGAAATCTCAGTAACTCAGCTATATACGAGTGAGCTCCTGGCGTCGTCCAGAGACAGCTTCACTACCAGGCACAGATAAACACGACAAGATCGGCTTCCTACCTTGGTCCGGCCCTAGCTAGATGATCAACTTTTATTGTGTTGCGTTTATTTTTAACCTGACTCTACTGTTAGACAACCGACGGCAATCGAAGTTAGGTTAGAAAAACAATGACTTTCTGCTGTCTGCATTTGCACACGCATGTCAAAACTAATGCAGCCAGTAAGTTCCCGAATGCCCGATTTGACGAATATTTTATATATTGCTAAAAAAATAGTGATCCTTGTCTAAACGACATTTCCGTACTGCATCCACGAATTGGCCTCACAAGAACGTAGATCAATCAGGTAAGTCTCGTTGAATTTAGATGCTTAATGACTTCAGAGATCTTTCGTACGTTGAGTACTCATCTAAGCCGAAATATTACTTATATATATTCTTTTCATTAAACCCTAAAATTAGAAAAAAAGGAGCAACAATAACGAATAATATCAGACATGCAACTGATATAAAACACACGGCAGCAAATTCATGGATAAAGTTCAAATAAGTATGTTTAAAACAATTTGGGGTGGGGGTGAAGGGGCCATGGTCTTTGCGGTTCCTATCGGAGAGTTTCCATGAACTAAGCTAACATCGGCAAAGAAAAAAAGCACTTGGAATGCATGAACACCGAGTAACGACGGTTTAAAATATCACCCTTGTGTACCCTGAACACCTAGCATATTAATCCTAGTGCAAATCAAAATGTCCCTCCTCTCCTCCTCCTCTTCGTTCTCTCTCTCTCTTCTCTCTCTCCGTCTCTCTCTCTCCGTCTCTCTCTCTTCTCTCTTCTCTCTCGTCGTCTCTCCTCTCTCTCTCCATAAAAGGTGGAGAGCCGTCCGTGATGTAATTTGGACTCTGTTGTAACACGTAATACACGGGGCCAAATAAAAATGTTTTTTAAAAAAATAAATTATACAAATAAAAATTGTACTGGGAGTAGTGATTTTGAAGTCATTCGATTTCGGGGAGAGAAATGTGTGAATAGATTTCGTGGTTTCATGATTTGTTTTGCCAATTCATAAACAGATACTTGTGAATTTTCACGACAACAATGATTAAGCGCAAACGATGGATGCCTATAACCATGATTTAAACTGTGGTTCTGACTTCCGTCAGTATAACGTGGCTTCACGAGTGCATATTCTTTGTTATCGGTTTTTTTCTTTTTCTTTTTTTTTATCTTGGTTTCGTATTTTGTTTGATTTTAATCTCATGTATCAGTTCGTTTTATTTTATTCTTAATATTTTTTTTAATTCTTTGAATATGCATTTACTCACTTTGAGTAGGGATCACAGCATATATTTGTCAAATGTATTTCAAATAGGAATTTGAAAGATTTTCTATCGTTTTGTAATCATGAAAATCAATGAAATTACTT
Source organism: Ostrea lurida (assembly GCA_903981925.1). Taxonomy (NCBI): domain Eukaryota; kingdom Metazoa; phylum Mollusca; class Bivalvia; order Ostreida; family Ostreidae; genus Ostrea; species Ostrea lurida. Next base: position 3,961 of record CAJDSM010071158.1, read on the forward strand.
TTATTACTTTTTCACCTATTCTGTGAAATTGTCTTTTACTTTATACAAGAGATTCGGGCTCAATAGTTTTCAAATTAATCCCATAGATATTGTCAAACCTAATAACATTAACATATTTACCATATAATTCATAGATTAGTGCAGACAATACCGCATATAGTTCCAAATTCATTGAGAAAATATTGTAGGCCTAGTTAATTGTTAAATCCTATCTCCGCAGAGAATGAAGAGTTATATAAAAGTGGACGTAAATTCGCAATCCGTAAGTTTCTACGGATACCGACAGGTTTGCGTGAAAACGCTCGCTTACGTGCACGTCAATGTGATCGTAAAACGTATCGTCTTTTACGATCTCCGATTGGGTGTAGTGAAACGACGCCTGAATCGCAGATGTCGTCCTGCCCCGTTATCTATCTGAAAATCCATGAACGTTTGAAGCGGTGTTGGGCGCCAACGCTGATGTCTTGGTTCTGATGTTTTTGATCGTGCAGACGAGTATGCGATCAAGTTCAAGATTCTGTGGACTGATTGGCATTCAAGACTTGGCGTGTCCTAGAAACGTAGTTCTCAGTGCACAATCTACAGTGTGGTGTGTCCTGTGACGGGCTTTAATGCCACGTCACAGCGAGGACGCCCAAACGTTGTTGCATCCCCCCCAGTGTTACCGCAGATTTGTTGGAAACCGTCTTGCTAGGCTATTTTTGTCATTCCAACTTGAAGTTAAACTAAAAGGCGAAGTAAACATCTGTGGTCACAACGTACATCATAACAAAAAACATATACATCGAGTGTAGGGCAACACGTCACGACCTTCCACAAAGCGAAGCGTAGGATCAGGTGCATGGAGAATAAGCATCCTCTGCGACCGGCACCAACCCACCGTGAGCCCTTTAGTCGTATAAGTAAAAACGGGATTACCTATCTAAATCTAGTAGGAAATGACAGTCCTAACAAAAAGGGTAATCAACAAATCAGTCAACATAGTGATTAGTGCAGTAATTTGTAATGCAAACAAGGTCATTGTAGCGACTCGTATAATTGCGAATGATGCTTTAAAACGAGATTTGTTATATACCCTCATATCAACTTTTTTTGTTGTAGTTGGGCCACACTTAAAAAGTCTCAATACGCATAGCTATGCTCTTGCGTATCTTCGAATCAACTGCGAGATATTACACACCATATAGCAAGGTGATAGTGGTATTTACTACTAGAAAGGGAAAGTTTGACGATTGCAGAAGTTAAAATTCATCACGCTTATCAATATAATGTTAGTTGCGGTTCCTGCATTAGAGTCAATGTTAGTAAACATTATCCAATATTGAGCAGCATATTCAGATTCTGTGGTGTTCTGTGGTGTCCTATATATCGAGTTCTTCTTATTATGTAAATTATACACACGGACATTTGTTATTAATACATAAACGGTTATTACGGATACATAAACGGTTAATATCAGTATACAAACGGTTATTATTAATACACAATCGGTTATTATTGATGGACTTTTGCGAGAAAGGTCGACTTTCACGGTGTCACCAATGATATAGTTGAAAATATTTTAGATTTTTTTTTTATTTTGAAACGGGATGCAAGATAAAGCGTTAGGTCTTAATCGTGCGCAGATTTTCCTGCGTCTAGAGGAGAATTTTACAAGAAGGTGGTCTGTTGCTCTCTAAATAATTTACCAGAGAGCTACAGGTCTACAGCTACATATATATTGAGACTGATCAGTTCGTTATCTTCATTTTTCTGTAAACGTTCCTTACATACAATAGTTTTTTTAATACATGTACACGGTGATTTATGAGTGACGAATTCGAGTGTAAGGATTTGAAACTATTCCAGGCATTGGAAGAAACAGGATTGATGTCGAAAATCAAACGATTTGCAGGAGCAAGCGTGGGTTCTATGACTGCGTCCATGGCGGCCCTAGGGTACAACTCCCAGGAAATTCGAGAAGTCATGGAGATGGACTTCAGAAATTTCTACGGTAAGGAAAGATATGACTTAAAATTAACTTTTTATAATTTATCCTTAGGAAGATAGTTTGTGCACCATTAATCATGAATAATTAGTCGAATTAGTGACGAAATGAAACATGCGTTTCCTTATATCAAAAATCGATGAACTTGAAGAAAAGAAACTATTTTCTTTTTTTTTTGTATGTATATTTTATACGCCCATTTTTAGACGTGACGTATTATGGCGATATCTTTACGTAGTATATACATGTACGTACATGTACGTATATACGCCCGTCTTTAGACGTGACGTACATGTATTATGGCGATGTCCTTACGTATGTTTATACGCCCGTCTATCTAGCTCTGTATGTCCATGGTTCCGAGTTCCTTGTTTCCATTTTCTTTTTCCTGTCACATGTCACGCCAATGTCTACAGCAGAGTTGTCGTTCGTCGAGGTATAACGAACGACAACTCTGCATAGGAGATTGATATCACGCTGAAACATGTTATTTAGCTTCGTTGTGGGTCACTCTAGTTCTTTAGTTGCAATATTGATCTATTTCGACCTCCATTGCAGACGTTAACAATTAATGTTATATAAAGGGTACATAATTTCTCAAGCTACCCATTAACCCTTCCCATTTTTCAACAAATTCCTTACAGAGTGTTTGTATGGGTATTGAATATGTGCATGTAGCAAGAACTTTTGACTTTCTTCAACTTTTGAAAAAATTACAGTTTGTTGATTAAGAAATTTTACATACAGAGTAAGTGGTTTGTCCAACTCCTACCGCAGTTTTAAAGTAACAACTACTTATTTTTCAAAGTGTACACATACATGTATGGTAAAGATTTTGATTCTCTTCATTATTCTCAGAGAATTACAGGTTGTTGAAGTCGGGTAGCTTTTAAGGAAATAAATGATTGTTCTGTTTCTCCATCCATACTTTTCAAGCAGTAACCTTCATATCTTTTTTTTGTATGGATATGGAAGATGTGCATATGGCTTTTTGGATTTTGGATTTCTTGATTTGTTTGGAAAATTTCAGATCGTTGAACTGGGAAATATTGTATTAAATAAAGGGCATGGTTTGTTCTTATGATTCCTCATACAGTTTTGAAGCTAGGGTCTTCATGAATACCTAGATGTACATTGTGCAAAGATTTTGATTATCAACAATTCTTAATTTTCTTTGATGTGTAAAATATTGATAGGTTTTGGAACTCTGTGAAGTTTCGGGGGAAAATAACACTCTCTCTCTCCTCTCTCTCTCTCTCTCTCTCTCTCTCTCTTCCTCTCTCTCTCGTCTCTTCTCACTCTCTCTCTCTCTCTCTCTCTCCTGTCACAGTTTTTAAGCTGGAACCTTTTATTCAGAAAGGATGTCGCATCCTGGTGATTGCTGATTCTGGCTGAAAAAACGTTATATAAGTATTGGCTTTAGAAAAAAAAAACAATCTATGTAAGCTTTTTTCACGAGCGAATTATGTACTTTTATTTGGTATTCTTGTTTGGGTTTTTTCTGGTAGACTCAAGAGGTGGACGATTAAGTTTACTCCCAAATCTACTGCGCTACCTCGGATGGCATCCCATGAACAGGTTATATGAATACATGGGAGAATTTGTTGAGAAGAAACTTGGAAATAAAGATGCAACTTTTCGTGATGTAAGTTTTGTTCTTATGTGCGATAGCAAACATTTTTATTTTCACATGGCATATTCAATATAGAACTCAACCAGTCTATCAGAAATAAGATTGAGTGGTGATAATGATACAGAATTTTGCTTGGATGTAGATGTAGTTACAATTTATCTCGTTACATAATATTTTAAATACTTATTCTTTATACCTTGTAAGAATGGATAAAAAGCATACAAGAGGAATATTCAAATCCTGTATTAGACACATCAAAACAAACGTGCGTACCATCTATCCTTCTGTGTTTCGTAAACCAGAACTAGTAAAAGAAATTAGATAAGTTACAACTGACAAAACCTGTAACAATATTGTCTTAGTCAGGCTCATTCTTCTAAAAATATGATAAACGAACTTGGCATTTATTCCACATTGGTAATTATACCTATAATCCAACTACTCTTTCGAAAGATACAATTCTTAAAAATCATGTTTCAGTTTTTGACACATTTAAACGTTTTTTGAAAAAAAATACCTTTACAAAGAAAGATAGAGTAAATGTGCTAACAAGGCCCCATCCTTGCTCCTCACGAACATATTGATTGCTGTAAAGGAGGAACTTTACACGTATTATGTAACAAGTAACAACATATACCAGAAACGGTGTAAATCAAATATGGATTCTATATATTTTAAATAACTTTTAGAAAATTTGAAATCATAAACTTTTCTCAAATCAACAACATCAAACGTATGAATTTTCAATACTTTACACGACCATTCCTCACGATGAATTAAAAGATTAGACTTTTTGACATCATAGATATTTGCCTCTTCAACTAAAATGGGAAAAGGAAACATTCTTATCTTAGTGATCAGTCATTCTAAAAATTACTCCCCTCTGATTCTACGCACAAGTCCTCTGAAGTTGATATTAAAGCAATGCTGGCGTTCCTCATTAACAATATCTTTGTAGTCTTTGATAATGGGGTCTTCCAACAGTTGGGTGGAATTCCTACGGGCACAAATCGTTCTCCTTTTTTAACTGATTTCTATGAGGCGAAAAATATTAAAAAGCTGCTACAGGATATAATATATCTCTAAGGCTGAGCTACGTTTGAAACGCTGGTCTTGGAATAAAACTTAACGAATCCTTTGTTAAGATTTTAAATTTAACTACACTGAAAAATACTTTAACATGATAACAATATTTTTATCTGTTATCACTAGGTATACAGTATCATACCAGTTCAACATTATATCAATGTTTATTTTTTTTTTACTTCTAATATAATTCAACATGCTTATATGATCATTCATCAATATATCTCACTAGTTGTACAATAAAATAAGATGATCATATTATCAAGTATCTATATAGTCGTACAATAATACAGTATGTTCACATGATTATATATCAACATGTATCACGGGTTGTGCACTATTTACCTATTAATGACTGAAATTGAAATATCAATTCACTATAAAACCTTGTAGCCCGAAATCCAAGAGCGATCAGTTCTCATTTCAGATATTGGAAAGCCTATGAACTGATATCATGGCTTTTCTTTTAGTCCATTCCTGCACTCTCAGATATTCTTAAATCCTGTTACTTTGCACTGTAGAAGTCCTTCATTTCATTTCGAGTCAAATATGTCAAGTGAAGAATATGGAATGGTGTAAAGGCAAAGATAACGAACATCAATCTCGTAAGTCCTAAATAGAATATAAAAACAAGAGTTGGGCAAACACGGACCCCTGGTAATACCATAGGTGGGATCAGGTGCCTAGGAGGGTAAGCATCCCTGTTGACCGCGCACACCCGCCGTGAGCCCATAGTCTTGATAAGGTAAACGGAACAATCCATAGTCAAATCACTGTGTGAATAACGCCTAACAATGGCTAAAGAAACACATCAGACAGCATTTGACTCAATGGCAGATCATAATGGTAAACTAAATTGTTATATAACGACCATAGAATTTACGAAATGCTGCCTTTAAACGTTACTGTTGAAACCTCTGCGACAACAACTTGTCTGTAAGTAGGCCTGCCTCGATTCAAAACTGATCGTACCGAGAACAAGCTCTTTTGCGTTACGAATAAGTTGAGAGACATACACACCATATGCAGGTGATGATGGGAATATTTGCTACATAAATATGGGAAGTTGACGATGGAGAAGCTGAAATCGTCCCGTTGTGTCTTAAAGTTGAGTAGTTAATTTGCCGTTAATGTCAATGTTCAATAAAATATCCAAGTACAAAGCAGACATGGAAGACTCTGTGGTTGCCTTTATTTCTAGTTCGTTGGGATATATTGAATCGACATCATTTGAATGGAAATCATTATTATTGATAGATAAAACGTCATCAATATATCGAAATGTCGAATTAAAGGCCACCGCTAGAGATTTCCTCTTATCATGTAGAAGCTTTTGAATGAATTCTGCCTCATAAGAATATAAAAAAGGTCAGCTAATAAGGAGCACAATTCGTGCCCATTGGAATTCAACAGACTGTTGGAAGACCTGAATTGCCAAAAAGTACAAAGATAATGTCAATGAGGAACTCCAGCATTGCTTTAATATATCAACTTAGAGCTGACTGTGTGTTAGAATCAGAGTGGAGTTTAACAAATTATGAAAGGTGTGAGCTTTTGTTTTCTCATTTTGTTTAAATTGCTTGGATTCAAATTTACATTTAGATCGAACTACCAATGAACCATCAAAAGTAAACACGTGACTGAGCCCATAAGAAAACGTTTCAACAAATGAAGGTAACATTTGGCTAGACATTCAAGTGGTTGTTACTGATCATACCCCAACATGGACCGATGCAAAGAGATAGAGCATAAAAAATTCCTGCATGCATTGGATTTGAATAATTTTATGCGCATGAATATGATTCTTAGCTTAATCAGTTTCCAAAGCCCAATCGTCATCCGATGGGATATTATCTGCTGTATGATTGACGGAAATACATTTAATTTAAGTCTCTTTGACCATGAATTCCTTTTGTTTAGCCACGCTAGACTTTGAGACAGTAAGACCAACTTAAGGTATGATGTCACAACGATGTTTTAAAAATATTCTTTAATAGTTGTACATTGATATAACATGTTACCATAATATCAATATTTGTACAATATTATAACCTGTTAACAAGATATCAATATATATCAAGAGTTGCACACTGACGTAAATCTTTATTATCACTTATGCCAAAATATGATGTAAATGAATATGATATCGATATTTATCAATAGTTGTACAATATCAACGTATTAGCATGATAACAATATTTATCATTAGTTGTACAATAACATAACATGTTAAATAATTTGATATCAAAATTTATCATCAGTTATACAAAAAGACCGGAAAGGAACTTTGTATCATTGTCACCAACGTCAACTTCATGGAGGAGGAATATTTTCATCCCAAAACGACACCCGACGTACCAATCAGAATGGCGGTGCGAATGTCTGCTACTATTCCAGGTTAACAAGCATTTTAATGAAACCCATGAAATTCAAATTTAATATCATTTATTTTGATACATTGAAGTAGCATTTTAATGTCATGATCATGTTATTAATTGATCTATTAATAGGCATGATGCAACCAGTGCATTACACGAGGTGTGGTAACGACAATATCTACGTTGATGGTGGATTACTGGATAATTACCCGATCACTTGTTTTGATGGTAATTTACTGACAGACAGTACACGAACACTATTGTTTATATTTCTCTCAAGAACTCCACTGCCTGTTTCATCGAGCAACACAGGCAGATGTGTTGAATGTTTCATGAAAAAAGTAACAGCATTGCTAATTTCATGAAACAAGCAAATTTTGCTCGATTTACGAAACGGGCAATTTCAGAAATTTAGTGTAACATATATACACAGACAAAACACAAAATAAATACCACTGATTCTACTTCTCTCGTGGACTCCAATGGCTGTTCCATCGAGTGGTTATATACAGACATGCCACTTTTTCTACTTCTCTCAAAGAATCTACTGGCTGTTCCATTGAATGGAAAAACAGGACGTGAATCTTGAGTTGTAAGGAAAACATTAAAAGACGTCACTCTACTAGTATAGTGACTAATTTCAATGTATTCTTGATAAATTTAACAAAGGCGTCATATGCGGTCATTATTTACAAGTCACCATCATCATCAGTTTTAAATATAATGAGTCATCAGTGTTCACGATGATCACCTGTCAGTCGTAAACATAACTATGACGCCATCAATGGAAATCATGATCCTAGTCCTAAACATAATGAAGACCTCATCAGTGGCGACCGATCCTGAACATGTTAACTCTCCAACGAGTAGGATATCTCAGACCCTTTCAAGTCTCTTTTCAACTCTTTTTAGACACACTTATTCACCTTGAAATAATCAACTTGCCGTGTCCTTCAACCTTACATATAGGTATATAGATGATGTACTATCAATTAACAATCATAATTTTCACAATTATGTCAATTTGATATATCCCGAAGAACTCGATATAAAGGACACCACAGAATCTGACAGATCTGCTTCATATTTGGATATTTTACTTAACATTGACTCTAATGACAGACTGACAACTACACTATATGATAAGCGTGATGACTTTAACTTTGCAATCGTCAACTTTCCCTTTCTATATGTAGTAATATACCACTATCACCTGCTTATGGTGTGTATATCTCGCAGTTGATTCGATACGCAAGAGCATGCTATGCGTATGCGGATTTTTTTAAAGCGAGGCCAACTACTAACAAAAAAGTTGAAGTTGCAGGGTTATAACGAATCTCGTTTAAAGTCATCATTTTGCAAATTCTACATGGCACCTGATCCTATCTTCGCTTTTGTCGAAGGTCCGTGTTGCCCTACACTCGATTTTGTATGGTGTTTTTGGGACTATGATTACGCTTAATACTTTTTTATTTCGCCATTTTATATTCAAACGAAATGGTTACTTGTATTTGACAAATACGCACCCGAACGTCAATCGTGGTCAAAGTTTGCCAGGTAGCAAAATACAGGTGAGCTAGATTTTCGTATCATGAATGCTTGCCTTATTTTAAACGGAAAAAGTTTAACGCGAATAAATCGAACCCAATCTGAAGGTTGAGGCTTCAGCCAATTTTTTTTTAAGTCATCTAAGTACCAATACGTTGTACATGTATATCTAATAACGATATATAGTTTGCCTTAAACTGTTTATATAATAAATGACAATTTTAGGTGCGATAAATTCAATACCTGCCGTAGTCTAGATAGATCTCCACTTACTTGACAAAAAATATTTTCTAAATATAAAAGATGAGCCAGTGTCTTATAATATCAATCAGGCGTTAGAATATTTTCAAGTATTGGTCGTGTTATTCAATCCTACAATATATCCACCTTAACTCTTGTGACGGCCCATTTGAAGCTTGACCCCCTCATTCGCTCCTTCAACATAATTACTCCAAAAACACATCAATTACATCGAAACCCTGTATATAGGAACCTTGTGCTTGATATATGTAGAAATGTGTGATAAAATGTCAGGTAAATTGGCCAGTATCTGTAATATGTAGGAATGGTTAAATTGACGTACAATTCGTTCTCGAAAAAATCCGAGTTAA
>CAJDSM010071185.1:0-11998 GCA_903981925.1 Ostrea lurida
TCAATCTAAAATTTGACAACAGCAGTGCAAAGTGTTTTACCTTCACCATGCAAGGTCGAGAGGCCTATAAAAAAATACGTAGAAAATGCCTCTTTTTTTCAAAATCTTTGCAAGAAATTAAAATTTAACGCATTATCTTATTATGTTAAATATTTATTCTATGAGTGTATGAATTTTCATCGCTTTTGATTAAATGGAATCGGTGTTATTAAAATTTAAAAACCAGCATTGTTTGTCATCACGGAGCCACGATAACGTTAAAACCATAACGTCACGATAAGTATTTCCCAGTTTCTCAAAAAATAAATACTTCTATACATCTCTTTCTTAGTCTGTAGCGCCTTACCACTCATTAAAAATATCTCCATAGTACTTGACATCTAGTTGGTTAATAATTGTTCGAATAGTATAAGTTAAAGTTTGTCAGACTTTTTAATTTTTCTACCTTGTTACTCTGCTTAAATAACAATAGGAAAACCATGACGTTATGAAGTCTTTCGGCGTTATTTTTACTGATAATTCGCTCTCTCCTAGGTCGCCAATCATTCTATACAGAGTGTTTCCCTCTCAAAAACTCCTGTGTCATTTTATAAAGGAGTGTAGGCCTGTCTTTTAACATATTTCTTAATTGTCTAGCATATTAAAAGTTTGTAATCAGGTTTCTTGATGGCAACAAAATGCTATCGGTTTTTTACGAGGCTACCTCACCTCTGTAAGCGATTTTCCGTTCAACAAAGCAATGTATGAGTGAAAATTTAATCCGTAAATGAATTAATAATTCTTGATTTAAGCATCTAATTTTTTTTTTCATTTTTAGTGCAATTTGTCAGAGATATGACTTTAAACATTTGTACAGTGTATTGTTTGATAGTACCAAAAACCGACATGCTCCGTGACCCATTTTACACTTTCAAATCCGAAATAACTTTTAGATGTATCGGAACATATTAGAAGTTTTAATTAAAATAGTTGGAATTTATGGTTAAAACATATCTACCAAATTTGGTTATAATATGACGTTTATATAAAATAGTTATGACAAAAGTCTACGTATTTTTGAACGGCCCTCGTAAATTGGAGAAAATCTGTGACAGTGCAATCAATGACACCAGAGCAGTGATAGAAAGATTTCATTTAACTGTCTCACTTTAGTAATGTTGGTCCCACACTGGTGATTATGTGAAAGAGAAATATCTCTGACACTGTTTTACACAGGCAATGTCATTCTCATGCAGGTTATTGCACGGATCTCACTAGTGGTTATGTGAGATAGGAAAATCTTGCATGGAATTTGATAAAGGATCACCCAGATGTTGGAAATAGGAAGAGTGGAAAATATATGATATGTCTACGTGGTTATGCATTACTGAAATAATCAGTGAGGCCCGGCCATTGGTCTTTGTTTTGTAGATGTGATTAGATAAATTGTGATGTAACAGTTACTTTGTATAGGAGGTAAATGATTGATGTAACAGTTACTTTGTATAGGAGGTCAATGATTGTTTCAGTTTAAACCTCACATGCCATTTGAGTTCACTGAAGAGGGCATGCTCCAGAGAATGAATTCCTACATCGAACATCAGAAATGGTGTCAGTTCCAGAAACAGGAGGCTAAATGGCCACCAGAGTCAGCCATATCTTATGTAATGGGATCAGAGGACCAGTCATGTAAAGACGCATGCTGGGAAAAAGGTATAGTCAATACTAAAGTTAGATTGTGAAGATAACTTGATTTTTGTCCAGTTATTTTCACAAAATAGATTTCATTTGGTCACTTTGGTGGATAGTTAAAATATGATGAGATTGCTCATGTGTTTGTATTGGCAAGTAAATTCATTTTAAGGATGATGAGTATTGTTTAAAATTTTGAGCTCTGTACAGAATCTAGCTGCACATGTATTCAGAAAATGAATATACTTGTATTAGTAATATGGCAACATTTGTATTGAAGGAAGGAAAATAGAGTATTGAACTTGTATTGGTGAATATTGGCACAGTTGGCTGTAAAAATGCACGAGCTTGCATGCAATAAATTCTCAGGATATGGAACGCTAACCATCTCTAGATTTTACACAGATTTTATAATAGACTATTTGATAGCTATATATAATGATTGAATTTATTGACATTAAAAGATATTGCACAGAAATAGTAATCAAAGGTCTTTCTTTTTTCCAGGTAAAATTTGTGAACCTAGTTATTTCCCACAGATAAATTCCGGTCGCTCACTGAAGCAAGCTGAAGTAGATTGTAGTCGAGAGGATTATGCGGCAGACATTTTCTTTCCGGGTTACGACCCAAACACCATGGAGTGCTCTATCCAGCGGGAGGAGTTACTGTTTAGCTGTGTAGGCAAAAAAAGTAATTTTCGTCGCTACTGTCCGTGTCGGAACTATATAAAAGGACAGACAGCTTTGTGTCAACAGTGTGTGTAGTCGCCGCAGCTAGCCAGAATTCATGTGTTGTCTGTCCTCAAACCTCAAGCCTTGTACGCAGCCACCGGCTACAGCAAGTGCATTGATCTTCCAATTACTGACAGCCTTTCATGTGTGATTCATTTATTGTGTAAAGATTCTTCCTTATGAAATATTATTGCATTGAAAAGGCAGGTCTTTCCTTGAAGGTTGAATGGTCTTTCAAACTTTTTATTTTAATGATTAATGTTCTAGTCTTCTGCATTATAGATTGATGAGGGAAATTGATTACATTTTATCATCTTTATAAATGCAGAGTGATCCATAGATAAACATTTATTTCATAAATCAAAATATTTCTTCTACTTGAATATTTAGGAAATTACAAAGTACTGTGTGTAATGTACTGACATTAGCAATTGTACAAATGTTATTATTAAGATAAGAAATGCATAATAATTAGATGTGTATATGCCCATTTCTCACAGGGTAAATTTTGTATTTAAGAAAAAGTTTCAATAGGAAAACAAAATTCGCATATACAAGTCCCGATAAATTTTCAAGAGGAGGGAGGACCTATTGGAATGTCTTTAAGTTATTTTTAAGGTATAGTTATTAGAGCTCTATGTTTTTATTGTTCACATGTGAAATGATCTCTGAATTCGAAGTTGTATAGTAGTATGTATGGAAATGTCAGAGAGCTAATATGGTACTGTCCATTTTATGGCAAATTACTTGCCAATTTTAGGATACATATATTGTACAATGCATTTTTTGCATCTTTCACTTTACATTTGAGAAATTACATCAATCCGAAGTGCATAAGTTTGTATTGTCTCATGCAAATAGGAACTGTGTCAGTACTTAAATTCAGAATTTAATGTAGTGATATGTTAAATATAGTCTATTTGCGCAATCAATTAATATTTTCAATGTGGTGCTATGTTGATAAATAGGTATAAGTATGATATTTAAATTTTGGTGATGGGCATGAATTATCATGCTGATGATTTTGTGATAGGCACCAAAGTATAAATATCATAGGTATAAAGACACATTAAGTAGTAGGCCCTGCTCTCAGAAAGGGAACAGATAGTCAAAAGCATTGTAAGCTAACCCAAGAGTTGTAAGCTCACCTGGTTAAAGGCTCAAGTAAGTTATTCTGATCAGATCTTGTCCATCGTCTGGCAGTCCTGTTAGTTTTTCACATTCTTTTTTACGAGCTTCGGGGCCAATATCAATCAATCAATCAATCAAACATGGCATAGTATAGACTTAGTATCCTTTGGTAAAGGGAATGAACTTTTCCTCAAATGAAGAACCATTTTCCTTCCATGGAGAAATGATAGAGAAATTCTGAGAAAATATATAAAACTAATAAAAAAAACCAGTAAGCTAAAATTTGCATTAAAGATTTCATGTATAGGAAAGATGCAAGTTTGTTCAAACCATCCGGGCCATTGCCAAAATTTTAGAATAGGGAAAATCTATAGAAAGCCACAGAGACAACTTTGTCAAATCAAGTTTTTGCAAAGCCTTCTTGTTTAAATTATAATTGGTTTAAACCATGATTTCATGGCCCAGTGCATGACCACAACAAGCTATAATTATGTTTTATATATAGTCATTAGAATTTTCAAACTTTGAAAATCTTCATCTCAGCCATAAAGCAACAAGTTTTTAGATGAATATTAAGTGCAAACATTTTCATGTCACTTGTTCACACCATGAGCTTCAAGTTCCAGATGGGGCCACAATAGAGATCTTAAGTTTTCCATAAGATTATGTCAAGGATTGACCACTACAAGAGGCAATAAATGATTAGAAGTTCTTTTACACACATCTCATCATCAACAAGACTATATATGTTTAAGCAAAGTTTAGTATCTGCAAGTGATTAATTTTTCACAAAAATCTTGCATGTGGGGGTACATTTACACCTGTCTTGTCCTGCGTTTTCCCAGTATGAGAATTATTTTTCTGGTAGAACTTGAAATAATTAGGCATTGCTCACTTTCTATTGTACTTTACTTGTGGCCAGAGATGCCAATGGCTACAAAGACCACATTTCTAAATTGATGCAACCAACAATTCATCATTTTGATCTGCATTTTTACAGATCATTGACGTAGGCATGGCTTTGTTTGATGGTGTGGGTTTTTTTTTTTTGGGGGGGGGGGGCTTGCTTGCTTGGGGATCCTTTTCCAAAAGTGTAGTAACATTATTATAATGTTTGAGACTAAGGAGTCCCATCTTTATATGAACAAGATGACTTGGGTAAGCAATGTGTCCTATGAAGGTCTTGTAATTTGTAAACCTTATTGGTATAAAGAACATGATATGACTTATTGATTGTAACTTTTCACATAGCTTTATTATGTACTTCCGTATTACCGGTATTTCATGTGAGCATTTACCGGTAACAGCATTGTTTTTCAGAAAGGTATTTATCAGAGTACCATATTGTTACATGTTTTGATGTCGAGTCTACCTGTTTTGATGCCAAGTCGGTGCAATTTTTTTTTTTAAAGTCACATTGAACATTTTTATATCATGCCTATAATTTATTGCTTTAAATATTTATTTGAACATTATACCAGGTGAATTTTACTTGAATTTATACTGCATTTGTTAATGGAAGCAGAGTGACATGTGGTGTCTGTGTTTGTTTTGTGTCGTCTGTGTAATGTGTTGTCTGCATTGCAGAGTTTGCAAAAAAAAAACCAAAAAAAATGGAGAAGTAGAAATTTGAAAAATTCTCTGCACCTGTAATGTGTTATGGGGTATTGAAATATTGGCACAAAGAGTGTTTTGTATATTATGTTGGTTAAGCAAGTCTTGACTCATGGTTTTAAAAAACTGTGAATATATCTCTTATATTATACTTATACTAATTATGAACACACAAATACGTACATTTCATCCATTCCAAAATGTTTTTTTCTCACCAAGGGGGATAATTTAAAGTTTTTATGAATTGACAATTCAATGTCAGACTTAGGTCACTGTGCAGGCAACACATTTTCATAGAAGACACCTATAGCAGAGTGTTGATTCAGTGTAACATGGGTATCTGTGGTTGATAAGTACCAGTACAAAAATCGACTTCGGGCATCATTGTAGGATCAGTAGAAAAAGTTTGTGGTAAAATTGTAGAAAATTTAGTATAGCCAGCTCAAAAGAAATATTTCCAGTTTTTGACAGAAACATTTCATAACCCACCTGTTCATACACCGGTAGATATTGTAAACAGTTTTATATTTGCTCCAGTGTATTTTCACATTTTCTTATTGATCAGTTGATATATTAACTGCAATGTTACTTTAACAGTTTTATATTTAGTGCTAAAATGAAATTGCAGCAAAAATAAGACTGTATACAATATCAATATTTAATTTATTTTGTGATAGCCAAAACGTTATTTTATAATTATTGTTATACATGTACAAGATTGTTCCTGAATTGAGGACTATAAAAGAGGTTGAGAAAATAAATTTGTGTATCCATCTCACGGTGGTTTCCAAACCACCGGGAGCTCTTTGCATAACATTTTTCCTATTGACATTATTCAGACACATTAGGAAGATTCCATTATTCAGACACATTAGGAAGATTCCATGTAGCACATATAACACACAAAAGATTTCATTTTTGAATCATGCAAGAAAGTATGAGAAATCTATGTATTGGACCTCATGGAATTCTAGATCTCAATAAAAAATTGATATACTCACACTTGAAGCAAAGTGATTTTAGATATATTCAATTCAA
Organism: Ostrea lurida; assembly: GCA_903981925.1. Classification (NCBI taxonomy): domain Eukaryota; kingdom Metazoa; phylum Mollusca; class Bivalvia; order Ostreida; family Ostreidae; genus Ostrea; species Ostrea lurida. The sequence goes on from CAJDSM010071185.1 coordinate 6,186, forward strand.
CCTCTTTATCATGTGTAGTAATCGATTGAAAAACAATATTTAGTATAGATTAGCACACCTAGTATCTTATATTATGTAGGGGTAAATCAATCAATGTTAAGTGTGTGTATAGTGATGTCCTTGTCTTGGTAACAACAGGGTTTGGATGTTGTATACAGTCACAAGGAAAGCNGTCTTGGTAACAACAGGGTTTGGATGTTGTAAACTTAGTTACAAGGAAAGATTTAATGCCAAAAAGAAACCCAGAAAATGGTTAGGAATGTGTATACAATCAAGAGAAACACTGTATTGTTATTACGTAGAAATTTTTTTAATGTTTATTGTTCAATATTACCATGGGCAGTGTGACAACATCATTTTGCTGGGTGCATTTTAAATCAAACGAAACAGTCGCACATTCAATTTTTTGTTTTACTTACGTACCATTCCTACATAGGTATTCTAGATCATTGCTGTGTTGGTTTCATTCAGGAATACAGTTGTTATGCATTTTAAATTTGAAGTCATTGTTATTTTGTTAAAACTCAATATTTCTGTCATGAAAATTGAGTAGACGACCAGCTTAAAATACTTATAATTGACCAAATATGACAGGGGGTATATATTGACACTGGTTACCTAAGTACCCCTATAAGCACTACCATATAGTAACCAGCTTGTTCAGCCTGACTCAGGGACTCGGCTTTGTTTATAGCCCATTTATACCAAGTCAGTAGTCATAATAAATGCAAATTTCACCATCTTTAAATGTAGGAGAACTCAAAATAGATCAATTTTGACCTTGTGCAAGAAATTGGAACAAACTGTATATATGGCTCGAGTCCTTGTGGTTTATTAGGAACAAAGAGCACATTAAAAACAAATGATTTTGAATTAATAGATTTTCTAGAATTTTGTTTTGCATCAACTGTATCATCTTCGTTAGCCAAGGGTTTTCGGTCCACCCCGCTCCCCATATGGGGAGTGGATTGGACCGAAAACCTTTGGCTAGCGAAGATGCAACTATATTGGTTATTGTGAATTTTTTTTTTAACCTGGAAAAAATCAACATCGGGCGGGATGATTTAGTTGTTGTTGTTTCAGTGTTACTTCCAGTCAGTCATTCCAGTTGGAACACTCCTTATATTTGTCAAAATTGCACTCGTTCCATAATAGTTGTGCTTGTGGAATGTGGATATAGCTGTAGTAATGATTGTATTTGCCTTTTGTTTTTTATTGAACTGCTAAATTTATTTAGTATCGCGTTAGGTACATGTACTTAATTGTTCCAATGCCAGCTCTATTCATATTGTACGTTTTATCATATGAAAATTAAAAGAAAAATTAGCATTAATCAAAGGACTTGTACATTTATTAGAATCAGTGATTATTGCAACTTTAAACATTTGAAATAAAATGAATTCCAATGAAGTATTTTCTTCTTTATTTGAAATTGTGTACACAATCTTAGCTTCAAAGTGCGTTCTTGCACCATTAAGGTAAATACTCTACCTGATAGAGGGTCATGTTACAAAGGATAGTCAGAAGCTAATGGGAAAATCTGAATTTAGTTTGACGAAAATGGGATTTGTATTTATTTTCTCTAGTTTCTCGTCCTCATTCGAGACACTCGATTTAACTCTATCTAGCTCTCGAGACGGTCACCCGATATGCCTGCGTGAAGGGCTGCACATTTGAGAACTAGACTCGGCATTTCAGTCAGTGAGGGTTTTTTTGTGTGTACAGACGCGGGAGCGCGGGGTGTCCAACTTATTTAATTAAGGGTACATACTCGTATTAAAGAGACTCGCGTGATGGTCTCAACGTTCTTAAATGCTGAGACCATCTTGGCGCAAAGGAAGTGCTATTCAACTTTACTATTTGTTAACATCTTGGGTTTTTTGTATTCTGGAAATCATACACGGTGTTGGTGAGCCTAGAGGGCTTTTGAACGCACAACCTTTCTGATATCACAAGGGTGAAGAGCTTCTACCACTTGAGCCCCGGTTTAGAGAAATGGAAAAACCTCGATGAGTTGTGCTACGATCAGCCTTGATTGGACTCTCTATTTCATGTGTTGACAGTATTGGATGTCATCTTGAGGTGAAGACTGGATCTCATCCTTGTGAAGATTGTAGATCCTCATCCTTGTGAAGATTGTATCTCATCCTTTGTGAAGATTTGGATTGCAATCCGTGTCAAGACTATTAGATCTACATCCTTGTGTGAAAGGACGATAAATGGGTCTGACTTTGTATGGTGATCCATTTATCTTCTAAGTATAATATGAAACCTTTAGTTTAATTATAGAAAACAGACGATTTTTTTTTTAATTAGCCCATACATTGCACTGCCTGGAGCGTGTCATAACACTTATATGTCGTTATATTCAGTAAATAATATAGCAAGTTAAGATCTCTATATTTCCTATTGTAGCGGAAAACATCCACTAATTTGTATCTTGTTCCTCACCGATAAAAATGAATTGCCGGATCAATATTTTTTAAATTATTGACTCGGCAGCGGAGTCTCTATTTATCACCCCACGCTTGATGTGAACAAGAAGCTCGAGTTTTTTGTGGATTTGTATAAAAACGCTGCGAACTACAAAGCAACGTGAGACGTCACAGGATTAAAGAAACAAGATAATGGCTTTTTTTTATTTCTCTAGATAGCATCTCACCGATACCGGATAGTGACAACGAAAGAGCATGACCCATGTTAATCTCGATGTTAAATTGTAAAAATTATTTCGGAAGCAAATATCATACTAGCTTGATGTGTTTTCTTTATATAGAGAATATACGAGACTATTGGTTTACCTGCATGAATATTAAAAACTATTTTTATATAGAGTTGTTTTTGTTTTTCATATAACAACAAATATTAACCTGTGTTTTTCAGGCAAAATTGAATTATGTTTAGTTCCTCGGAGATCGAAAAGTGGCATTTGGAGCCGACACGGAGCGTCGGGCAATATTCGAGCCCAGTGGACACTACATAATCCATTGCGGTGCGCCCCACAACCCAGCAATATTTGTATGATGTCATACTAAATTTCCATGAACATATCTTTTAATATACGCATTCAAAAATAACACAAGTAAGCTTTTTAATTGACCAGTCATTTTTCAATGTCCATTACTATGTCAAAAAACAGTTTAAACAATTTTATGAAAATGTAATGGCAAAGATAATTGAACCAGTGATGGCAAATCACGTAGTCCTATATAGAATACAAAAACAAGCCGTTGGGCAAACACGGACCCTGGAACATACCAGAGGCGGGAATCAGTGCCAGGAGGAGTAAACGCATTACACCCTGTTGACTCGGTTCCACACCGCTCATGACCCATAGTCTTGATCAGGTGAACGAAACAATCCGCTAGTCAAATCATGTCGTGCTGAAAATATGCTTACTATACAATGGGCATCCGAAGTCTAAATCAGTGTGTGAAATAAACGGCCTACACATATGGTTATGATTAACACATTTCAGACAGCATTTTGGACCTAATGGCAGCGTCAAAATTGGGTAAACTAAATTTGGTTATACTGACAATCAGTTATGAATTAACGATATATGTCTCTTATGACTATTAAATAAATGCTAACTGTACCTGAAACTCTCCTGCCGACAACAAATTAGTCTGGCAGTAGGCCTGCCTCGATTCAAAAACTGATCGTACCAGACAAGCCTCTTGAGTATCGAATAAGTTGAGTAGACATACACACCAATATCTTCCGGTGATATGGAATTATTGCTACTAAGTATGGGAAGTTGACGATGGAGAAGCTGAATCGTCCCGTTTGTTAATAAACAGTTGAGCTCAGTTAGGGTGGTGCGATTTAATGTCAATGTTCAAAAATGAAATATCCAAAGTACACGTAAGGGCAGACATGGACAGAACCTTGAGTACCTTTAATATTCTAGTTACGTTGTGTGAATATAGGATATGAACTCAGACATATGAATGGAAAAATCATTATGTATTGTATTAGGGGATAAACGTCAAGGTCAATATACTCGAATTAAAGGCCACACTCCGCCTAGAGATTTCTTTCTTTACATGTAGAAGCTTTTGAATGAACTTCTCTCATAAGAATCTGAAAAATAGTCAGCTCATAAAGGAGCAAACGATTCGTGGTCCCTCTGAATTCAACAGACTGTTGGACGACTGATTGGCCCAAAAACTACAGAAAGTTGATATTGTCAATGAGGAACTCCAGCATGCTTTATAATCAACTTTCGAGTACCGGTAACTTGTGTGAAGAATCAGAGTGGAGTTTAACTAAACCATTTTTTGAATGGCTGATCACTAGATAAGAAAATCCGGATTATTCCTCCAATTTCGGAATCTATATTGACAAGACACACATGCATTAACTGAAACAAAAGTCATTTCCATACATAGGAAGTCTTGGACCAATAAAATAACTATTTTTTTCCATACAGACAGGGCTGATGTGCTATGCTTACCGTACCCAGCTCTTTTCACAGTGTAACAAACCAATGTAAAACTTTTCATTTACATTTAATTGAAGTTTAAACACATACACACATAAAGAAATTCTTAAATTACCCTCAAGGCTTCGGATATAATAAATGAAAACTTGTACAATGAATCTTTATATCTGTAATACTGTCTTCAAAAAAACATATACATAAAAAAATCTGGCCCACTATAATTATATTAGTACACCTGGCACACTGTAGGTAAACAGTGGATTAGACTGACTGCAGCTGAACTGGCTCTTTACATCAATGCACGCCTCTAACCTACACCACTAACAACACAGAGGTTAAATACATCAGACAATAACACGTTTTTGTTCTTCTAACATCACGCTTTAGAACATGGAATGCTGCTGAGATTCAGTAAGACGTATCTCGTTGGACCGTCTGTTACGCACACTTCTCGATGAAATTTGCCAGGGTGACATCTCTGTGTGACAGGCCACTATAGTCGTGCGTACTGAGGGTAATCTGCACCTGTCAATTCAGTAGGTATAATGAGATTCTGAAGGTGAATAATTGATCAATTAATTAGAGAGAATTAACAGTAAAAAATCATCAAGTAGCAAAAATTCTACCCCATTAAATGACAATCTTTTGAAATGTCGGATTACATTCGTTCTGAAGAAGAGGCTCCACTTTCATCACACACACCAGATTTTTTTATACATTGAGTATTTATAAGAATAAAAGGCATCTGAACTTTTACTACCATTTCAACCTGTTTAGGAGAACTGGGTTGGAGGATAAATTGGTTAATACTTTTACTTTACTTGTTTTGAAGAATTTGAAAATAGCAATGCAGATAATGACGGCATACAATGTAACATAAAATTCGTTAGAAATTGGTATGCCAAGTGAATCCTATATCCATCAATTTGAAAGTTGAAAATTTTACAAGGCAGAAATTTTGCTATTCTCATATTACTAGAATAATTGCATACATACCTTATTGTAAACATTGAACCACTCTGGGTGATGGTCCATTTTATCTGCCTGTATTGCCACTCTTGTCATAAAACCAAAGGCCTGTAATAATGATAATGCATTAGTCAATAAAATAAATCAATCAAGCTACAACATTACTATACAAAGTCAATTTTGTGATTATCAAAAGATAGCATTCCAAATATTTATACCTCATTGAAGTCTTTAAACAAAAATTCTTTGTAGATCGCATCTCTGCCCTCTACCATGGTCCACCCTGCTGCCTTCAGTGGTGACAAAACATCCTCTCTCTCATCTGTTTCCAGTTTCGTTCTTTTGGGGTTTGATGCCTACAAGTCAAAAGATTCCATATACATCTGGGAAAGTAAAC
>CAJDSM010071187.1:0-11931 GCA_903981925.1 Ostrea lurida
CTCATGTGACCCCGACACCAGAAATGGACCCGTTCAGCAGAGCTCAAATCATATTATTATGTGACCTCTGTAAAACTGCTCACCTACAGAGTCACTGTGAACGTTGTGATATAAGAATGGCTGACCAAAGTTATGGAGTAAATCCTGGAAAACTCTCCAATTGCCAGTGAAAAAAATGCTATCTAAAGACAGAGAAACTTATTTCATCACTAGACGCTCTGTTTAACAGAGTATCTCTAGAGTGCTTTCGGTCAGTCAAGTCAAGAATATTACAAGCTATCACATGAAAAAATGATTGTTTCGACACACATCATCGTTATGAAATTCTAATTCTCCCGATGGTTTTTAAGTTGGAGTAGCACAGTCTTGACCAGATGTTTTATTTTGGGAACCATGAAAAGATGACTATCAAAGAAAACACCCAAGGTATTTTCTACCGCACGACACACTGCTAATGACCTAGATCCCTCCCACAAATGTGAGTTGTACAATCTAAGAATGTCACCAATCTTCCTTTTGGGAGCCCAAATGATTCTAGTTCAGTTTTGTCCTTATTTAGTTTTTAGAGGATATTTGCAACTGCAATCATGAGCCTATATGCTGAGAGGCCTCCCCACTAGCTTGTTGAGTCTTCTGCAATCTGGTTTCAGGTGTCGTTGTTAATACACCGAATGGTCTATACCTTGCGTGTACGTACGGCATATACCATGATTAGCACATGTCATGACGATTGCGAATTATATTCACCATGGGTTAGAAAAACATGCAAGTAAATGACGGTCGTCCAACACAGCAAGCCCTGGGAACGCCAAAAGAGTTGCTGAACAGTCGCTGAAACTGTTTTACCAATTGCAACGTGCTGACTGCGAACCAGAGAGATATGAATCTAAACCATGCCCATAATGCTGATCCAGATATTCCATAGAATCATTCCAGTACGGCCAATGAGAATGTTGTATACGTATCACATCAAAGGCGGCGGAAAAGTCGAGCTCACAAAGATAGATTTCATAGATGTCATGCATACAACAATGTCGTGATGAAACACGTAGAAGAGCAGTTTTCCGGTAGAGTGACTCAGCGCGATTTGCCATTGCACGTGCATCGTTAAGATCAATTTATATCATGAGCGGTGTTTGTCCGAATCGAGATTGCTACCAGCTTTTTCAAGGACTTTAGATAAGAACGGTAAATACGGTTGTTACGTGAGTACCTGTTTCCTTTCTTTTTTCCATTCATCATATCAACACTTTGTGTGTGATTCGATATTTACCAGGATTATGTGAGGAGTTGAAACCAAGAACAGATAAACTACTAGCTCTTTGTGTGGGGAAACCTACCCATCGTCGGATTTGTACGCATTTCCTTAATGAGTGATCGACTTAAAATTTCATTTCAGTGATTCATTTTAAGCACCTTTCAAGAAGCATTGGTTATCACTTCGAAAAAGTAATCAAAGGATCTCACTATTATTTGTTCCCCAAACCAAGTTGGGAACATATTGTTTTACTGCTGGTTTCTTATTAAGGTCTTCCGTCTACAAACGGAAGACCTTATAGTGATGTATTGTTTCTTTTATTATTATTATTATTATTAAGGGTCTTCCGTCTACAACGGAAAGACCTTATAGTGATTGGTATTGTTTCTTTTTATTATTATTATTATTATTATTATTTTCCGCTCCTAAAAAATGCAATTTACTCAAAAACATTTGAACCGATTTTCATGACAGTTTTGCCATGTGTGAGTTAGTCTCTTAGAAGGTTATCTACATAAACGCCCGGTTTTTAAAAAAATCTACTTCCGGTTCGAGATATCTAGCTTCCGGTTAAATTTCGTTTGTCCGAGAGTGGTATTACGTAATTATTTGAGTTCAGGAAATGAGATTTCAGGGATGATAAGAACTATGTCTGTAGACTTAGTTCAGGTATCATGTTTTTTGTGTGCAATACTCCTGTTGAAATAGAGGTCTAACTTTCGTTATTGAAATTTTCAAATTTTTAACTTTTTTTATTTTTAAATATTTTTTCTTGACATATTTAGGTATCAATTTATATTGATCAACTTAATGTAGAAATATTTAGTTTTTTAAAAATCAGAGTCACGCGAATTCTCGAGTTATCTGCCTATTTCACTTTGTAATCAAGTTGTTACCAGGAAACGCATTACTATAAATCGGCCTCGATAGATTTTTATGATTTTTTGTAGGTTGAGTTGAACTATTATGAGACGAGTTTATTAAAATCCGCTTCTTTTGAAAATTCACTTCCGGTCCGAAGATTCGACTTCCGATTTTAAAGTTTTATCCGGGCGTATTCTCAGAGATTATATGGTGTAAATAAAATAGAAATTTTCAGCGATGATAGGACCTATATTGAGGAATGTTTAGGCGAACAAGCTTTACTATCAGCCGACATTTATTATTTTAAATAAAGCGCTACTTTCGTTTATGTAAAATTCCTCATTTCTTCATTTTTGCATATTTTTGTTTGGAATTTTCGTAAGAGAGTTAAGATTTTAATGTTCAATGTTATGAAATGTGAATTATATTATACTCGGCATATACTTGAAAAACCCTCATCACAGTTTTACAGACTCATAATCTCAGTTCATTCAGGACGGAAGACCTTTTTTTGGTTGTCGGCTGTACAACAAATGGCGTAAGTTATTATTATTATTGTAATTTTCCCTCACTAAAAATGAACTATCAAAAACGGGTTTCGACCGATTTCAATGACTTTTTGCATGTGTGAGTTAGTCTTTATAAGAGGTATCTATAAAACTCCGGGTTTTTAAAAAATCTACTTGTCCGGTTCTGAGATACTGCTTTCCGGTTAATTTCGTTGTCCGAATGTTTGAACGTAAATATTTGAGTTTGGGAAATGAGATTTTAGGGATGATGCCCTTATATCTGTAGCACGACGTCAGGTATCATGTTTTTTGCGTGCAATACGTTCCTGTCGAAAAGAGGTCTACTTTCGTTTTAAAATTTTCCAATATTTTTAACTTTTTTTTAATTTTAAATATTTTTCTTGAAATATTTAGTATTAATTTATATTGATCAACTATAGTGATATATAAGTTTTTTTAAAAATCGGGTCACGCACATTTTCGAGTTTATCTCTACTTTCACTTTGTAATCAAGATGTACGGGAAACGCAGTTACTATAAATCGCTCGATAGATTTTTATGATTTTTTGTAGGTGAGTTGAACCTAATGAGACGAGTTTATAAAACTGCTCGTTTTTTTGAAAATTCTTCCGGTCGAAGATATTGACTCCCGGTTTTAAAGTTTATCCGGGCGTTTTCTCAGAGATTGTATTGGTGTAAATAAATAAGAATTTTCAGTGATGATAAACCATATCATCAGGATTGTTAGCGAACCCAAGTTACTTCAGCGACATTTACTATATTTAAATAAAGGTCTACTTTCGTTTTGTAAAATTCTCATTTTCTTCAATTTTGCATAAATTTTTTGTTGAAACTTCGTAGAGAGAGTTTAAGATTATATATATGATCATGGTTATAACTGTGAATATTTTACTTCGGCTTATACTTGAAAAACTCATCACATTTTACCGACTACGTATCTCAATGTCATTCAGGACGGAAGACTTTTTGTTGTCGCGAACAACAAGCGTCTAAGTTTATTATTTTCTTCTTCTTCTTCTTCTTCTTTCTCGGTACTTGTTTGTCCCGAAGTGTTCTCAAGAACCTGTAGCATGGGATCGATTGAAACCTTTATTAGGTTATAGATGATATATCATCTGAAGGTGTTCGGAAACGACTAGTCATCTTTTCTGAAAATGCATGCACGTGCATGCACGTGCATTGCATTTTTGGGCTTCTAACTTCGGAATCAAGTCTAACTTTTTTATTCCTTCAATGAAATCATTGATGATTCACAAGGTAGGTTAGAACTTAGATCTCTGAATTGAATTGGTATGATCAAAATTTCGAATTTGCACGGTGTTGCGATGCACGTGTGCTGGCATTTTGATTTTGGATAATAAAAATCGCCTGTAAACTTATGTTATAAATAAAGATAATGAAATGAATATCACAGCATAGGTGACAATATAAAGTGGCTACACAAGGATGTAATAAAAAATTGCAAAACGCGCATGCGCATGAGCGTGCATCGTCTTTTAAAGGTCATTCTTCGAATCTGACCATTGACGCTTTTGTTCTTGTTTGAAAATATTTGAAATTGATCATTGAGTACATCTTGGATGGTCTTAAGAGGGGTTATAGTCAAATTCCATTCAGCACGGTGCATGCGCGTTGCTTGAATTCGTGAATTGGGACGATTTTGAAAATTGCCGTAACTTTCTTAAAATATGATCCAAACAATTATCAAATTAATACGGCTAGTATATCATTGAAACGTCTTTTGAATGGTATCAAAAGTAGATACTCTATCATACTTCACGTTGCGCGCGTGTGCACGATGCATTACTTTTTCGTCATTTCTCGGATACTAAAATGGCCATACGTTCAATTAAAGACTGAATCATATTAAATTTTTACTGTAGGTTTATGACATGAGTCCTAAAGAATGGTGTCAAGAAAATTATCGTTATCTACATTCGCGTCGCGTGAATGCGCGTGCAGTTGTAATTTCTTATGTCTAAATTTGTATTACTACTCACGAGATCTTTCATTTGAATGAATAGTTTTGAAATGTTTATTTCAGATTGTATTGGGGACTCTTTTATATTGATGATGTCAAAATCATTACCAGCACACGCTCGCACGTGCGGCTTGAAATCTGATTGGATGATATTCTGTAAGTGCATACTCTTCTCTTTAATGAGGCTTTTGGAATGAAAATTTGGATCATAGGTATTGCTGCAAAATCTACAAGGGAGATTCATTATTGTTGGAAAAATGTGAGCGCATGCGCTAATTATGCACGTGACAATTTTCAAATACATATTTGGGCTCTCTGTTCCATGTCTTTTACTGAACGATAAGAAAGTGGTGCTCATGTACAGGATCTGGTATGGTAAAAATCGCTTGCAATCGAAACAAAATGACACCACTTGCTGAATGGGGGACTGTTTGGGGAACACGTAACGTCCCCGTTAGCAATTGTACTAGTTTTATATGAATTTGTTGTTCGATTTTCCGAAGAAATGATAAAATATTTTTTCTTCTTTGCAAAATAAGAGGCTCTAGTACCAAAACTGTCGTGTGATTAATTGGTCGCAATGATATGATAGTCTAATAAACCATGCCCAAAAGACCCGATAGAAGTTATGATTTTTAGAGAAAAAAAATATTTACGAAATTGAAAAACGCTATTTGTTGATATTTTTTAAATCTATGGATAATAATCTTCAAAAGACAATAATAAAAGGAAAAGACAGTGACAAGTATTCTAAAAACGAAACTTGAAATGAAGATGTCTTAATTCTAATATATCGCTATTTAAAATTATTCACAGCGAGAGAAAAAAGTACCGATCCCGACATAGAAGTTTGTAGTTTTACATAATCATGTTTGATGTATAAATAGATCAATATAATCATGAATTTGTCATTAGGTTTTAATATTCAATTCCAAATCGTAATTTGCTATTTCAACCAAACACGAATTACATGAGGAGTGGATCTGGAACTATTTTTGTCTTTTATCTCGTACTTGACCAAAGACAGGGATTTTTTTACGTGTGATGTAAGTCAATACTTACCAAATTATAAATGGACATTTCGCGTATTTGGACATGTTAATGTTGCAGACTCGAAGTGGTATTGGAGTATTACTTTGTTAAATTTTGATTTGACTCTTTACATAAAGCCTCACAGGGGGTGCCGGGTTTAAAAACATTTTTGTTCCAAGTACTTTATCGTTCAACTTAGCGATTTCATTACCATTAATTACACAGAGTTTGAAACAGTCAGACAGGTTTCAATGCCGTATATAAAAAATGATGTAAACGAAGGCAAGTGTTGGTAATACAAGCTTACTTGGCAATCTCCGAGTAGATTTTTTTCAAACCATATTGCACGAATGTAATAACAAAAAGGTCTTTTTTTTGTCCTGCATCTATGGCTATCTATAAGATCTGTGGCACCTAATGAATGCAATACGACTGTAGGGATTTGTCACGTGACTGAATGGAAATCTCCTGGGAAAAATGACTATGGTTCATGTGGAAAACAAATGCAGAACAGGTTCTGCAATTTGTTTCTCCGAAAATGTGGCCATAGAACTGCCGAAACGGTGCCGTAATTATTGTAAGTGTCTGAAGCTTTACACGAAACGTGCACTTGTCGTGCGTGTGGTCAACGTACCCGATTGTCCTCAAAGTCTGTCCGGGATGTTTCTGGGATACAGAGGAAGAGTTGTGAAGGTAAAACTGTTTTGTATTGGGACCATTTTTCTGTGATGTCCACATTTAATCGTTTAAATAAAGGCAAATATAACGAACAGTGATCCTTTAACTTTCTTTTTAATTACACCTTTACCTTGTTAATAAAGGGTCTAATTATTTGGCAGATAAGCAATTGGCAGTAATTAAAATTCTCTATCATAGTCAGATGATGTATTTGTTCACCCTGGATGTATTCGAGTGTTGTTTTCCTTCTTTCCTTGATTCAGTAGTGGGAATTGGGAAGTCGATAAATTATTTTTCCCGTTAGCAATATCTCCAGAAGTGCAAATCGTACACTTATACAGCATGGTTACTAGATGGATAAGGATTAAGTCCTCTTTGTAAATCCTATGTTCCATTAGTCACTTGTTATAGTACACACATATATTGGCATACAGTTGCCCCTCGCGCTTAAGAAGAATTCTTATTGTCTTATATGAGAACCCAGTATAAATTAGATTCCAATTTTTACATCCACAGATACGCAAGGGGATGCTGGGTCCTGGCCTGTGGAAGAAAGTATCTTAGAGATTTTCACATTACTTTTTAATTTTATTTGTACTGTTTTATCTTACATTTTGAAATTGTTCCTATATTCTTTATATGACTCTCTGTGCTTTTTTTTATTTATCTATTTTTAAAAATCTTTTTTACTAATATCTGTCTATATATGTTATGTGCAGGGCCAATTGAAAACTAGCTGTATTGCTAAATATGTCATTCCGGATAAAATAAAGGCCCCTCTTATTATTATCATTATATCAAGGGCATTCGCTAATTATTCTATAAATCAATTAACTCTAACAGATATTTAAAGCAAGTAATAAAATAACGAAGCATGAAACAACAAACATTTATAACTAAAGATGAATATAAGATACCGGTATCATATGAAAATAAGTATTCCTATTACAGTTTGTTAAAGGGTAATTTTCTCCTTCGATAGAAATACATAAATGCCGAATCTATTTTTATGATTGAATTTTTTTTTAATGTCACCCCCCCCCCCGAAATTTCGTAATGGAATTTTCAACGAAATTCTTAATATATTTTGACATAGAAGCCCCACCCCCTCTTTTTCATTGTGATTTCGAATAAATGATTTACCTAACTGATATTATCGAATTAATTCATAAACATTAGAATCAATCTGTATCGCGCTATAATCACAAAATTGGTATCCGTGACTTAGTAGACAGAGGATACTAATTTAGCACTGACTATTGTGGTAAATCTTTTAATATCTAAACAAGATTTAAACAAAAAAATCTTTTAATATCTAATATGAAGCTTTCAGTATATTGTAACACCAGGCAGTTTTAAACCGAAGATTGTGGCATATAAATAGAGTGTATTATATATTCAATTGAGCATGGACGTAGGTTCAGCCATGCAGGTTCAGAGTCGGAGGATTTTCCACGGTAACCACTGAATCCGATAACCATGCAATTTTCCCTATGTTCATGCTGTGGAATAAAACCGGTGGCAATTGCGGATTTTAACGGAATCCACTAAAGATCGATAGATTCATCCGCTCATAGACCCAGGGGATGTTAGTTTGGCGGCAATGGTTTCTTCCAACTGGCTGGACTTCGCGATCACGTTTCCCGAGACTATACTCTGTCGAGGCAGATCCGGATATGAAATCGTCCTACGCCACCCTGTCCTGACCTCTTTTTCTTTATACACTGATGTCTCCTTATTAAGTTGTTTCAAACCACATAATATGCCATGTTGCCAGTAGGATCTTAATTTCCCAAGACCTCCTTTTTCTAAAACGTATTCTTACCAACACGTACATGGTGTCCTGGATACAACCGTGCACTCAAAAAACGTCTTATCATGTTGACTGTTTTCCCTTATCAGCCATCTTTACTGGCCTGTTGCGATGACAAGTTGTAAACCTCTTCCATTCCGATCCCTCTACTGAGCCACATATTGTGAATAGGTCTTGTTCCTTGCGGATTGGTAGGTAGCTCTGTGAAATGAGATCAATTGACCATATGTGGTGCGTTCAAATAGCAAAAAGAATGGTGAGTATCCGGTGGTTTCCGTTTTCAACAATTGTAGGCATTGATAACTTTGTTCATTCGTAGATTTCCAATCTGTTTTGCAAGACGGCTCCAATGTTCTATCATTTGTACCTGACGTTTCTATTGAAGCTCTCCACTTGGGCCATTGACCTGTTGTTGGTGATGTGGTGTGGTTCGAGAGTCGCTTGATTCCACAAATCTTTTGTAATGCAGAAACTCTATTCTCGAATTCACGCCCTTATCATGGTGTAATCTTACTGGGATCAATCCCAAACGCTCACAACATATTTCATTAAACAATTTTTCAGCGCTGCTCTGGCCGACTTTGTTTCTGTTTGTTGCTGTTATACCTGTGCAAATCGAGTGTAGTGGTAAACAAACAGTCCAGTATATATCTCGTTCCACCCTGCAGCGCTCTAGAATGAAGAAAGTCAATCGAAACAAGGTTCTAGTGGACAAGTTGCTGGTGATCGGTTGTAGCGCACTTTGCCCTGGAATGAGTCTTTTGTCTTTGATGCACAACACTCGCTGGATGACATTATTTTTAAAGAGAGGGGGCATATTGTTTTTGCACCTGTCGGTCGGTCTGTAGGACCATGTGTTTGTCAGCTCAATATTTTTGCCCCCTTTGCTTGATATTAACAACAACTTGGTATAGGGGTCCCTTAGAGAGTAGATGATCCCTATTGATTTCAGGTCACACGTCCAAGGCCAAGTGGTCACGTCTGTAAGACTGTCGGTCTGCCAGATGCATGTTGTGTCCGCTCAATATCTTTCTGACCCTTTTGCTTGATATCAACCAAAACTGGTACAGGAGTATCCTTTAGAGAGTAGATGATCCTATTGATTTTCAGGTCAACATGGTCCAAGGTCAAGTGTTATTGATTGATTAGTTTTGCCTTTATATACATGTATGTACAAAGTACCAAGTGGTATGTTCCTTCACAGGATAGCCATTTTGGATTGCACCATGGGGGGCATTATATGTTTCTCAAACATTTCTTGTTCTATTTCAAATTCTCATATGGAAGCTATAGACATCGATTCCCTCACAACTACTTCAAAACTCTTCTGTTCCTAAATGACCTAAATCATTATGAACAGATGTTTCAGGCATACTTTTCTGGAAACTTTGGAAAGCACTAAATTGTTGAATGTAGCCCTCTCGCAGGCGTGAAAATTAATCTAAAGCAGTCCAATGTGACGATTCTTGCATTTGGGCCCATTAACTCGGTAGGACGTTTAGAGACAGGGCGCACCCTTTAGTACCTTCCTTTGAAGTTTTTGTTTTCTTTTGCACAAAAGGTAGAGTGGCCATACCACTTGCCATGTTTCTGCTTCCTTTGCCAAAGTAATCGTTGTCAATGGTAGGTAAAATTTGTTCCCCGAATCAACTGCTCTCCCTCCGTCGTAGCCTCTTTAACTGGTGCGCAATTTGTTGCTACAGGAAGTTCTCATCTAGCCTCATCTTGCTGCCACAATGCATCAACTGTGTTCTGGAGAATTTGCCTTAATTGAGAAAGTAAGAGGCATACGATTAAGTTCATCAGCGTCACTTATTCTTTACCTAGGCATTTTTGTTGATTTGAAATCAAAAATTTAGCCACATGGAAACCCAACTTAACCGGTTGCGTCTAACCGGGGCTGTGAACTTCACAAAATGAGGAGTATGTAAAGGGCAAAGATAACGAAACAGTGATTCAATCTCGTAAGTCCTAATATGAATCAAAACAGAGAGTTGGGAATCACGGACCTCGGACACAAGATAGGGATCAGTGTCTAGGGAGTAAGCATCCCCTGCTGACCGGTCACACCGCCGGAGCCCAATAGTCCTTGATCAGGTAAACGGAACAATCCGTAGTCAAATCAGTGTGTGAAAAAACCGGCTTAACCAATGGCTATGAAACACATCAGACACCATTTGACCTCAAATGGTCGGTCATATTGGTAACTAAATTGTAATAACGACCATAGAATTTACGAAAATCTGCCTTTAAACGTGCTGTTTGAAACCCTGCAATCAACAACAACTTGTATAATATGAATGATATCGAAAATCGCTCGGTGACTGGTCCACTTCAGTCTAGGAATTCTAACTTTCCTGAATGGAAGAATAGAGTTTTTGTTCAGAAGGCTAATCAATGTTTCTGGACCGCCGCATCCGTTGAATACTGCTACTTGTCATTTGTCTGCTTCTGATAAGAATAGCTCCCAAGCCCCATCTGGTGATGCACGATGTGGATAAACTCAGGATAAGCTCCATACGGGTTGGGTGGAAGTATAACATGTGAGTGAAATCCTGAAAGTTCCCTTGATGTTCAGCTGTCCCATGTATGCTCACTGACGAACCGCTTCTGTCCTGATTTCTGAGATCTCGCTATCTGCCGCTTCTTGCTTCGAGGATACTGGATCCATCCTTCAGTAGTCATATATGGGTTTTTATCAACGGAGAAATTTGCAAATAATTCTTTTTGATACCAACAAAATCTTACTTTCCGTATATCTCCCAACTGTTCTGAGTTTTCTGACTTTTAATTTTAGCACTGCTCTTGTTCTGTGAAGTCCACTGTAGCCCCTTATGCGTGGTGAATTAAGTGTACATTTAATTAACGGATCTGTTTCGTGAAATAGGTGTATTTACTAGGCTGTCATTTCAAACTTCCTTTTCTCTCAGGCGGTTTAAAATACACATCCATTGATTGAAATGAGGATTCGAAAGAGTTAACTGTAGAGTAGTATATCATCTAAATAGGAGAGATAACACGTTTCTCTCAATTCCCTCAAGAGCTTTTTCATGTATGCTGGAGTATCCCTGGTGCAACTTGTGAGCCCAAAGGAAATTCGATTCACCTCATTCTGTCCCACCAAAAAGTCACAAAACGAAGTGTACTTCCGGCATTGATGGTAGGCTTTACTATTTAGAGTGAAAACCACTGACTTCCCCTAAGGAATCAAAGAGCATCTTTGAACTCTTGTGGAATTAGGTCCTGAATTCTGACAGATGTGGCATTCAAACTATCTAAAGTGAGCATAAACGGAGCGTCCATCTTTCTTTCTAACGCAACCGATATTCATATTTCAAGTGTCAATGCTTTAAATTTCTCCCTTGATAAACTCTGTGATTTCTTTTCTGCTCGGTGCGAGAGAGAAAATTGTAAGGTTCAACACACGTCCTCATTGTTGTCAGGACTCACTTTATTTTCATACAGCTTGATCACCATCTGCTACTGAAGAACCAACATTGAATCGCATGAACAAATCCTTCAAACATACTCAACAATGTACCTTTATTAAGACAGAGTCAGTTTTGGATGATGCACAATGTCAAGAGCGATTAGGTTTCAGGTCTCTATGCGAGGTCTGGTTGGGAAGCCACCTTTCGGAATTCGTCAATAAACAAAAGTCGTGCCTCACTAAAATACAGAAAGTCTCTCGTCTACTCAAAATGCCCAGACCACGCCGATAAACACTGTAAATTATTACTGTGAAAATGTGACATTCCTGTCTGTTCTACATGCG
>CAJDSM010071189.1:1565-13185 GCA_903981925.1 Ostrea lurida
AGAACTGTCACCCTGTCCGCGAGGTCATTACAATATATGAGCGATTATCCTAAGTTCAAACGTGGAATCTAGCCATTTTCGTTAAAGTAACGAAATATGATCAACATTTATATATTTCAGTACTTAGATATATTTATATGTTTTAGTAAAATGCCATGGCAAATATGAATAATAAAATTGTTTTCTTTGTTGGTTTAATTGGCTGATGAGGAAACTAGCATTGGCAGATTTTATAAAAAAATCTGCCATCTAGTATTCCTTCACACTCAATACAACAACAAAAGAAAACAATATTATTGATTAAAAAATGAATGAAAGCCCAAAAAGTTTCTATATTCACAGCATAAAGAGTAACCAAATATGTAGTAATCTCAAATAGAATCTGCATGTAGGTAGGAATATTAACCTACGCGGCCCATGTACAGTGCCATCTTTCTATATAAAAGTTCTATATCTTTTGAAAGACCATAACGAGTTTGTTTTTCAATCAAAATTTAATTCATAAAATTGAAAGTTTGTAGCAGTAGTATCCTTTGTCAAAATGACTTATTAAAAATACTAGATCCACCAAGTCGCATTCAAAGGTGCTAATTCTGCATTCGACTGATACCAAAATCACTTCTTTCTCTAATAGATTGATGCAAAATATGACAATCTATTGTTAGGTATATATGAAACAAAACCCCTACTTGGAAATCGCTAAATTAGCGTACTTAATGCGCAAGGTGTGTGCATCGGTTCTATCAAACTTACTCGATACTGCCAGAATGGTCATAACTAGTCTTCCATATGCATGAGAAAACAGATACAAAGATACTGACACCAAACTTAACATAACTATTAGGTCCAATAAATTCTTATCATGCTTAGCTCTGATGATGTAAGTTACAAGAGAAAAATACTATGTTAAAATGACACACTGTTAAGAACTTCATTAAAAAACCATAGAAGTTAACTATATCTATCATAAACCACTCAATCAGGCGTAAGCCAGCACAGGTAAAATTCAACAGTAAAGCAATCTTGAAAAACCACAAAAACAAAAACAAACAAAATGAGGCAAATAATTAAGCGACGTCCCTAGAATAAAGAAAAAAAAAATCCTGAAAATCCCGACTAAGGTTAAGATATATAACATGTGAAGTTAATGTTTTTCAATTTCTTGTACTTACATTTGAATCGATTCAAAATTTCCAAAGGTAAGTTGATAGAAACAAAAATAAAATTGAGATTTTACTCAATAAATATCTAATACAAAGTCCTTGCATTTATTGTACTCAAATATATTATACACAAACACTACTATTAAATATGTGAATATTCCTACAAATCAAACAGATGAAAAATGGAATACGCACTGCATGCAACACCCAAATACAGTTACTCAACCGATTCCTGTATAAAACAATAACACACATGAACAATACACAAACCTATATGGTATTCCATCTCGACAGGTAGACTTACATGGATTGCCCTTACCTGACGATTAAGAGGAGACAAGGCTGGGCACCACAGCGGACCCCCTCCAACAACATCAATCAACAAATGTGACAGCCCCAAGTGGGCGAATTAGAGCACTAGAGGGTAAACGCAACGGCACAAAATCGTCACCATATTCAAATTACAAACATACTCAAGCAGTCAATCAATAAAATCAATCAATCAGATGCCACAAGGCCTAATACAGGAGTTTCTAACCCTGTCACGCTAAATTGAATCCTGCCACATGGGCTGGCAGAATATTTCGAAGAAATGATAATCGACGTATCACAGAAAACACAACAAGAGTACAATGTCTAAATGCGAACATCAGACAAACCATCAACGGAATAATAGAAGGCCCCACCCTATAACTTATAACCAAAGCGAACAAATGAACATCAGAAAATGAATGGTGCAAGCTAAATCCTAAACAACCCAAGCTTCATATAACAGATCTAAATAGGATAATGAGTCATTCCCGAGATAAGTACTAATGGAATGCTGACGCAGAAATGCGATAGTACAAACCGGTCATATGATTTAACAACGCAAATACCAAAAAAGTCCAAAAAACAAAATAAAATGAAATAACAATTGAATGCATCAAAAGCGTCAGCCACCTAAAATATAACAAGGATAGGATATTTTTACCCCTGGAATTTATAGCCACGTGAGACGCACAAGTGATCAGAGAAGGAAAATTATTATCTACACGTATGTATCCAGAGGGACAGACATGAACTCTATTAGTAGGAGAAAAGAAGTTATGCACTGTCTCTTAAAATTGATAATTAATGAGATGCTTTCACCCAGTGTTTTGAAAAATGTCACATGGCCCGACTTCCAAAGAACAAAGGTATGCAACGGAGGCTAGCTTCCTGGAAAGAAGTATCCACATTTTCGTGTTTGTATTTGAGATGCATATCTCAATGGACATATGTCAAAACCATCAATGGTAACTTATTAATCATTCTATTCAATGCTAGTTTAATTTAGATGTATGATTGAGCACTTAAAAATTTTAACAAGCGACAGAGAGTAGTAGTATTCACATTAAACCACAAATAACCGTAGTATTCAAAAGTCCATCAACACCAATATCCACATGTATAATAATTACTTACTCTAGAACAATCGCGAGCTAAACATTGAAAAAAATGAATTCATGAAACTACACTGGAATATCGTGTTTCATTCATCACTACTTTATCACTGCCAATAGACCAAATAATACTCCCGTAGATGAATGATTGTAATCATAATGATTGACAAATTAAAAATGAAACAAATTCAGATTGATTCCCCAACACCCCCCCCAGAACACATACGATTAGGAGAAATCTCTTACACATTAGCACACGAGTACGCAGACGTGAGATGCGTTTCTGAGGAGATGTGAAAACCTGAGTTACTTACTGGACATTTGAATTCAAGGACAGTAAAAAGCACGTCCTCATTTTGTATACTCTGGACAAAATACTAAATCATATACACAGTACCAATTTTTTATGCACGCAAAGTGAACTATCTACATGAAGTGATCATACACGACGGCTTTAGAACTACGACTGCCGGAGAACTATCTTACGATAAACGTTTTCCAACTTAGCACCGCACAATCTTAACAAGATATGTAAGGCAGTTAAATTCTATAAGCTGTTGCCACAACAAGAAACAAAAGTAGAGCTTACTTGAACAGATCGCATGTCCAGGATAGAAGGAGAGACAAATTCATGAGCTAGAATGCGCCCGTCCTTGGATGGGAAAGTTCACAAACAGTATATAAGTGCAATGCTAAATTTAATATTGTTAATAGAGTAAGTAATGATTGCAACAAACTGGATGATATGTGAATAGAACATAACAACAGCACTTCTGTGCAAAAACCAAAAAGAGTGTAACTGTAAATAAATAACTATCGCTACAATGCTATATGTCTGCCATATTGATAGTCTAACAAACCATTGCATCGAAATACATTCAATGGCCAAGCTGTGTACCTTTCAATGGGACTGCTGGTATGAAAATGTAGGCAACATAAAATGATAATAAAACAAGAAATCATCCACAAATTACAATAATAAAAAACATAATTGAATTTAATATAAAACTGTCACCTACATCAACTTTACACAATATCACTTCAGCAAAAGTTTAAACATAGTTTTAAAACCACACGATCAAGATCATTACTTGACAACTACATATCGTGTCGCATCACTATATTCGTACAAGTCAGGCTGCGGTGACACTCGGCTAGTTTACAACAGCTCAGTGATTCTGGGACCCCCATGCATCCGAGAACTGATTGTAATTGCCAAGAAAGTCAAGTGACCACAGCTTTATACCAAATATTCTAACATGACGTTGGTTGAATGTGTTTACCACAAGTACAAACCTTTTGATCAAAACACTAAAGGTGTGAAAACCAAATTTATGGTGCACTGGTATTAAAAAACTCCTACAAACGAGCATATATAATAAAACATCGTTAGTGCATTAATAATCCAAGCTTCACTTTAAACCGCTATTTAATTTCAGACATAATTCAAAAAGTATTGCAAGTTTCCTTCTTTATACTTGTTTAATAGTCCAAGTGTAAACCAACTCTAGATTTACTGTTTCCATATATATCAATAATAAAGTCCAGGGAATGATGTACAATTCAATAGACATATACCCATTGAAGCATACATTCACAATGAAAACCTCATGGAATGATTCATTCCACAAGCATTCAGAACTCAAGATGTAAAACTTTGGATAGTATTCTTCGTATTGATCATTAGTCAAAAAATAATATTACATCGTAACCTAACAACAACTACTCACATTTAAGTGACTTACACATGCCACTCAACAAACTTTTGTGTTTAATATTCACAAAGACAGACCAACCAATGAAGTATTTACATATTCCCCCGTCTCCTCAAAGGGAATCCTATCAGACTATATTTGCACTAACAAATCAGGTCTTAAATCCCCGGTCTAAATCATTGAATTCAATGTCCAACCACTATTGCGCACGGCTGTAGTTCCAAAATGACCGATCCAATATTGCTATGCTAATGGCTGTCACGCTCGGATTCAAATCTTTATCTATACATGCTATCCAACTATTCTGTGCGACAAAGAAAAAATATTAAAGAAATGTATAAAACTGTACTACATATCATCATTTGGATTGTAATAATCACAAAATAGGCCACAACAGAATATATCAAACTATAATAAAACAAAAGCTGCTATAAATAGAACGAAAAAAATAAAAAAATAATAGAAAGTACCAAAACAATATACTCTACAATTACTAAAAATCGAATATATATAAAGTAAAATATGGCCACTTAACCACGAACTTCAAAAAATACATGATATTACAAAATCGACCAGAGGAAAAATGCTTCAACATTTATCAAAATAACACCAAAATATTCCTATAATCGCACGATTCTGGTGATTGTCTTATAATTGACGCGTTGTTTAAATAGGACGAGGGGAGGGAAGGAAGACAGATCATATGTAAGCTAACCCAGCGGATACGGCATAAAACCCGCTTGCTATGTATATTTCTGAATCTCAGCACTCATAAATTTTTACAGGATACTTTAACGATCAGTTTAAACAATACAATCTTATTCAAATCTTCCTTCTCTTCCTCTCCTTATAAGAAGATCAAAAGATGTATTTTCAGCTCACAATTTGTTCATTTTAACTATAGGTAAACAAACACACACAAGGCATATCGAATATAAACATTTACTTCATATAAGAAGAAGAACTAAATTTCACTACGCGCAGGCTATAACAAGTGTAAAATAATCATGCTGATTATCAAAGGAATACAAGTTTTGGTGTCCGATGTTGAACTAGTAAGCTGAGATTTCTAAACTAAAGTTTTTACTATCAAATACATTATGAAGTTAACTCACCTATAGTTTTCCGTCTACGTAATATTCAAATTGGCCGCCGTACAACTTTGTAGAAATCTGCCGTAGTTATTGTGGCGAGCTACTACTTTAATATAACCTTCGATCTGCTAGATCCACCAATGACTCACGATCAACAACAAATGCATAAATATGCACTCGTACAGCGCCCTAAGCACAATTCAGTGACTTGTATACGGTAGAATCCAATTCCCACACACAAGTCCAACAACACAGAAACTCACTTATACCCGTATACCAGCATCACCGTACAAGCACGAAGAGAATATCAATATGACAAATTGATAATTTCTAGGTAATAACATATAAACAAGAGCTCAATTAGTAATATATCTAACAAATTTTGGAAGTAAATAATCACTATATCTTTCTTACATGCGGGGTAAAACATGCTTGTCTGGTATGGCGATGAATACATTACTACCAACTGATACCGTTAAACAAATACTATGTCGTCCAATGTGACGACTAGTTACATGGTGTATTGTTAATAAATATAACGATGAAAGCTATTAAACCCAAAAAATTACAAAATGAACATTAATTCAACATCTAAATAAATCATACAGATAAATGACTATCTATAAAACATCGAAACCATGTGAAATCTCACTAAACTTGGAAATGAAACGAACAAACCCTGCATTTCGCAAAAAATTGACAAATGGCTAGCCAAAAACCATGATAAGTGATAAAATATCACCCGACATTCCCCGATATATAGTTACTACCACTACCCCTCGTGAAAAACTAATAACAGATGATTTAGAAATATGAAATTACCTAAAAATACACGTAAGTAACAGATATGACTCACGAATGGCTTCACAACCTTAGATCGGAATAGATAATCTAACGGGACACATGTAAACAGTAGACATGTCAAAATACGGACGACTCGAATGATAGAATAGTAATACGGAATACAAGAGTCACAAATCATTTATTGATTCCAATATAATTTACCAATAGAAAACCATGAACAGGTTTAACAAATATTGTGAATGAAATTATAAAATGATCTATCCAGCATACGGAGGTTTGAATGGTCTCGAATAACGGGCCCTCTGTGAGTATCGATTATTTAATTACATGTGGTTATTCAGGACTAAGAATAAGACACAAACTGACCAGAAAACTCCTTTAACACAATAGACAACTTTTCTCACAGTACATTACAAACTTATCCAAATGGACATATGACCCTTCTGCCAACACAATGAAGAATGGCGTAATTGATGCTGCCCAAATTTAAAAAGAATTCTTAATCACCAGTTGTACTCAAATGAATATCCATGTACCATAACACGGAATTGCTGAAAGGCGGAAAACTGCATATATGAAAGAAAATGCAAAACTACATTCATAAGTTCATATTAGCTCCACGACGGGCATTCCGGAATGTTGTCAATACCAAAAAATAACATCTTAGTGATAATCTAGAGAATTGCCCTATATGATACGATTTTAATTAACAATTCGAAAGGAAATTACACAATTATTTCGAGGTAAAATAATAAGACCAAATAGATAAAAACCCGGGGGCGACCCGGTAAAAGAGGAATGTAATAATTTCCAAAGACATTCAAAAAATACATAAAGGCGAATGAAATATTGTTTATACAATGTAGCATAGTTCAAAGAGAGAATGCAACTTACTCAAGTGAGATTTTTCAAAATAAAGTTTAAGAGGCATGAGAATAAAAACATTTTTATTGATTCCTTTCTTAATTCAAATTTCCTTCTGATCCATTCATTCAGACAGCTTTCATCTCTAATCTTAGTAAATTGGAAACCAGTTGCATGTAACTGGGCTCTATTTCTCTGTATTTTGGAGAACAAACCATTAGATTTGAGTGGAGCAACTTTTGTCCACCAAGTCCGTTCAGGATTGGCACAATTTGTCCGATTTCATCATGGTCCACATCCGTTGTATTCGAAAGCCCTGCTGTATCTTCAATAGTTAGATAGCATCTTTTACTGTTTATATTTGATACTAAATATAAGACCATTAACGTAATAAAACATTGGAAAATTTCTAAACGCACGAGTAACTCTCATGCAAAGCTCTTCATCCTACTGGGTTTGGCTGAAGATATCAAATTCGTGAAAGCACTTTTCAGAATTCTCTTTATGTCCTTGATTGCCAAACTGAATGAGAAAAACAAATATGTGTCGAAATGTGTTAAAAGGATCCACTAAAACTCCACATTTTTACACATTTGCATAAAGAACCCCTACAAGGATGGAGGATGGTGGTTTAGGTTGGTGTAGTTTATAGGGTAGTTTAGGTAAAGTGAACAAAAATATAAAAGAATATCATAAACTAGTGTTCATGCATGAACAATACTTTGGTAATCTCCACGCTCTGATTCTACACACAAGATTACGAATTAGACATTTACAAACGATTGCTGAATTTCTCAATTAAACCCCAATATCCATTAGTCCTTTGACGATCAGGTCCTCTTCAACATGCCTATTGAAATCCAATCGGCACGAATCACCTCCCTTTATTAGCGAATTGTTTAAAATTCTTCGAAGAATTTATTATAAATGCTATGCTTATGGAGAAGAAAACAAGACTAGCTGTGGCCTTCAATTAATACAATACCAGACGATAATATCTAGTATAGAAAATTAAACCATTAATTACTCATAAAAACAAGATTAAACTAACCAGTTGAATCAATCCTCTGTAAGTCCCAATAGAATACAAAACAAAGAGTTTGGCAAACACGACCCCCTGGACATAACTAGTACGCAGAGTAGGTACTCAGATGATTAGAGAGAGTAAACATCCCTGTTGACCGGTTACACTTGCCGTGAGCCCATTGCTCTTGATCAGTAGAGGACCAGGCAATCCGAGGGATCTTGTGATTCGACTGATCGAAGCAGGAGATTTCTGCGTATTATTAGCTAAAATCCAGCAGTAGACACATCAAGTTGATGTGCAGGATGCTCATCAACTATCACGTTTAAAGTAACCATTCACAAATTAATATGATCTAGTTTCCAATACCAATCGTCATGGACCAAATGCTGCTTATGTGTTTCATCACCATTTATAAGACCGGTCTTTCTACACCGAACTTGACAACGGATACTCCTTTACTTACTATATTTGAGACAGTGGGATCACAAGCACGCAGGTGACCGTGGTAGAGGATACATTTCCCAAAAACTTAGTTGTCCAGAGGTATGTGATGATCCAGCTCTTTAATTGTTAATATTACCGTCTGGACTTTGAGATGATCTTCAATCTCTCTTTGACTATAAAATGACATCCCAATGTCCCTCATGCCACTACAGATTACACTACTTTCATAAAACTGACTGCAAGCCTGTCTGCATATTTAATCGATATATTTCTGCATAGGTTAGGAAGATTTAGCTGCACGCGAATGAAAATACAAAAATTCCCCCAGCCGGCAGCACATGTTCACATAACGCGTTAAAGAACTCATGCCCGCTGACCCACTCTGGAAGAAATTTAAGCCCTATCTGATCCAATGCCAAAGAAATAAGAATAAAATGGATTGATTTGAAGAACAAGAAAGACTGATATCAAATAGTATGAAAATTTCCCCCATTTGCGCTCCCAAATTCCCTAAGGTAACGATGAATATATGGAAGACGTGCCGTAGAAGTCAGTAGCTCCTTGTTTGTTACTTAATTGTTGTTTTCTTCATTCAGAATTTATTATGATCGTAAAGCCAACCTCCCAAACTTTAAAGTAATGAGAAAAGGCGAATAAACATGCACTTTTGGAAATGTACCCGTTCGCAAAATACAATAACTTGCGCCCAATAGCATTACTTCGCAAGCCAAAGTGTCCGATTCGCTACTAGTCATCTCCCCATTGTGCAGATTTAAGTCGCGACTGAATTGCCATCAAAGGACAAATGCGAGTATCGCTCTTGACGGAAACTAAAAAGCTAGGCAATCAGATTCTAGTCTGTGTGTATGTTTACAAACTGGAGTGACGATGACAAGAGAAAACATTGAAGAAATAAGGTATACAGTTTTGAAGACAAAATTCAAGTAGAGCCATCCAAAGCGGTTTGTGAAACTCAAACCGAACAGTATAGAATGCGATTATGATAGATCCTTGGGAAAGAGTCAAAGCGCCGATATTAAAGCGCGTTTCAAATCTGCAAGGGGGAGATGAACAGTAGCGAATCGGACACTTGCTTCGTAGATAGCCCAATAGGGTAGTATCCATATTAATTGTACCTGTACAATGAACGTTGAACCTTTATGTACGCACAAAGACACATATAATACACACACAAATATCCGCAACGAATCCCCGTTACAATTTAAAAATTGTTTCTGATTTTCATTGTGATGTGTTGCATGCATGTGGAATACTCTACTCGAAACCCAACCCCCCTCCTCCGTTTCTTTGAGAAACCGATGCTGCCATAATATAGTTTCTGTTTCCTCATCAAGAAATCTATTTTTAGGGTGATTTTCGCTTCATTTTACACATTAATATATATCTTGAATCGAAGGTTTCTGTAAAGATACCATAATATACTTTTTAAAAATCAGATACATGCTGCTCCCGAGAGATTAATCTAAGACTCTTAGCCCCCGCTATTCCACTTTCCCACACTTAGCATGACAGCCGCAACCGTCAAAGGGTTTTTTGGTTTGTTGACTCCTCCACTGCCCGATCAACGATTCCAAGTTGCTCAGATCACCATGAGTCGTACTCCGAGCACCAATCAGTGAAGCTATGACGAGTCTTCAGCTGTGACGTAATTTGAAAAAGTAACAGTATTTTTGCATCTGTTGCTAATTCACATGTTGCTCCACGTAACTATGCTGTCCCACCAGACACTCCCGAGTGTAACTTTTGCAGTGATCAGATTGTCTCCCCTTCCCTCGGCAAAATGTAAGTATGTATTTGTACCAGTTTATATGATATTTTGTGAGACCTGTACTTGGGTATGTATACAACGTATATTTTTGGTGCTAACTATTTGTATCTTGCAAATTGTACTCTAGCTGGTCTCCTGCGGCGCCATTTTTCTTGGGTTTCATACATTACTTTAGGGAAATACCCACATCAAATTTCCTTTTCTGTCTAGCTATAACAATCAATAATATAGTTTATACAGCAACTCTTCCATATTAAAACTTTCATTACTTTTTTTTAGATTTATGATTATAACACCAC
This sequence comes from Ostrea lurida, assembly GCA_903981925.1. Taxonomy (NCBI): domain Eukaryota; kingdom Metazoa; phylum Mollusca; class Bivalvia; order Ostreida; family Ostreidae; genus Ostrea; species Ostrea lurida. The sequence continues at coordinate 12,189 of CAJDSM010071189.1, forward strand.
TGTATTAGTAAATCCGAAGTTCTAGGGCAAAGCAACATTGTACATTTCCATATAACTTTGTGTAGTGTGTATTGTGTAATTTTGATATTCATATATATCATTGTACTGTTAGGGGGGTTTAGTCTTTAATTGTAATATTTGATGTTATAATAGCATGTAATAAATCTGGGGTTACAACTATGAACGGGCAAGTGCGGTGGGGGTGCGATTGATAGCATTTTAGTACATTCAGTATCATGCGTAATAATGCAGGGATACAGAGGATGATATCACCTATATGTGTAATGTACAATTAAGTGGCTATACGATATAGATTTATTTATCAGTTTTGTTTCACGAAATTTCTATTTATTATTAGCGTTCTGTTACTCGTTCATTGCTACTTTCTTACTGGTGACATGAGTGATGTAAACAAATCCTCTATATTTCATTCAATGATTGTAGTACGAAACAGTATTCATGCAAAGTTACAAGTCAAGACTGATATGTTTGATGTAAATTATATTATAACCGAAGCCAAAACCAAAGTATTATTATGGTAAATCACTAAACTGACTTCTACTTCCACATGTTGAAAGTTAGCCCCGCCTCCATCTTGCTTCGAAGACATGTTCACGTGATAGTTTGTATATAAGAAATACATCTTAAAGTGAACAGTAGCATTGTCCGTTTGTTTAAATAGTGAAAATTTGTATTTTCTACTTCAATTTGTTTATATATGAGGTTTATTAGCAAACCAAAGTAATTAACCCTACCTTGAACTATGTAATGGCGAAGAATGTACAATTACGTACTGTTGTTCCTGTTATTCTCACGCATAGAGATGTTTGTCGTTTTATTGAAAAAGAAATATCTTTAACTTATGTTGTATGAATCAATTGTAATCGATTTGTAATTCTATCGTACTAAAATAGGACCACTTTTTTGACATTATTTACTTTTTCCTATTTCTGAAGGAAAATGCATGGAAATATAAATAATAAAATGTTTTTGGGTG
>CAJDSM010071213.1:0-11188 GCA_903981925.1 Ostrea lurida
TCCCTGGAAGACTTACCACTAAGTTAAATCATAGATGTGCTGATAATTACTAAGCACGTGCTGTCAACAAAAGAAGGCTATAAATAAACTTCGAAAATATTTATTTAGATCAGCACGTCCTGCAAAGAGATTGATTCTCATATTTATATTTTTCAATATTTTTAAAACTTGGAGAATTTTTTACTGAATATACAAACTTTTAAAGTCACATTATATTGCTAGAATCATGAAAAAAGAAAATTGCAGGGTGGATGATTTTGTGGAATTTTGACTAATTTTAAAACATCTCTATACCTCTCTCGATCGATCTAATTTGATACTAATCTGACTAGGGGCATGCTATTTCTGAATTATTTGTATATGGTGTATCATAACTAATTAACCCATGTGTAAGCACTTCACTAAATTCAAACATTATTGATGTATCAGTGTTGGTGGTAGTGGAATTTGTGCAGGTGTTAAATTGTTCGCCTCTGGAATGATCAATCATTAAACTATAGACAATTTAGGTGCGGCGTTCATATGACTGCCGCAAAAATCTGTGGAACATTATACTTGCTCCATCAGGTTTGTCACTGCTGTTACTATAAAATCATAGTTCGTTAAGGTGTTAATTCGGAGTGTAGTTTATTGTCATCATGCGTAAACGTGATTAATTCTCCTACAAAGCTGATGGCTGTCAGATTCTCCCCCAGAACGGCTCATGTTTTATTGAAATCAAAATTAACGGAAGTGGTTTTGTATATTTAGTTACTAAATGGAACAGCAAAGATACATAATTGTTTGATTGTAATACTTCACCAAAACTATCTAAGATACTGTGGATCATTTTAATTTCGTGGGGGCCAATGTTTCGTGGGTAACCAAATTTTTGCTGGTTCGTGGGACGTAATTTCGTGGGTAATTGATAAATAATGATATTTATAATGATTAAAAGGGAATACAACATGTTCTTTGGACGTAAATTCGTGGTAAGGGTGACCACGAAATCCACGAACATTGGTCCCCATGAACAATGATGATTCCACAGTAATATACAATAATTAAACTTTCATATTTGTTTGTAATTTTGCATATAGAAATACAAAGGAATATTTTATATATCAAGAAAAATTCGACATCTATCATTTGACATTGAAATTTACATAATTGATCTGCATTGTTCCTTGAGAGAAGGACTAGTGGACTAAGATCTCTCAAGGTCATTTTGGAAAAGTCAACGTCTCATAGAACATATCAGAATTAAGTTCTTTTTTTTCAACATGCATAGTCTTTGGTATAAAAGTTCCCATTTCCTAAACCTTTCCTCAGAAATTAATCATAACTGCATGATCATGAATATTCCTTGGGTCAGGGGACTTTTGGACCAAGGTCGCTCAGAACATATACACCTTATATGAGGGAAAAGTCATACCTATTGCAACAGTTTTTGAATAGATATTGATCATATATTGCAAAAAAATAGTTTTCAGACAATTGTCACTCAAGGTTAATTTAGATAGGTCAAGGTCACTCTGACATATGAACAATGTATTTAATTACTAATATTGTCATTAATATCTGTTGTAATGTAGAATGAGTATGCATTTGCCTCGACTCTAAATTTTTTCTAACCTCTACCACAGCCTAAACCAAACAACCACTAATCGCATAGCACTATTCTTGAACATCCTACAACAAAGACACGAAGCTCCAGCACCAATAAGTGCGGATGGATGTCGCCTAGATTATCGCGACCCCCTAAAACTACAATAAAGTACACTCACAGTAACTCTCTTCTGGTCATTCGCTCGGCCAATCTCTACTAACGTATATTCCTAGCTATAAAGCTCAGCAATGTTAAGCGACTACCCTAAACCACAATTCGCAGCAGAGATTCAAGCACCCACTCACCACAATAAGATATCTGCGAAAAGCATCTGAATTTTTGACTTGCCAAATACCCGTCCTGACAACCAAAAGACGTACAAAACCACGGCAAGGGACTGTCGGTGTCATTGGAACAATTGTAAACCCTTCTAGATTACCAGCTTCTCCTGTATGCCATCTATCCGAACCTAATCACCCGATCCGCGCTATTTAATCTTCCAACTTAGGGTCATGTAACCCGAAGTTACATTTGTATACCGTTAACAGCCCACGTTGTTGCTAAGCCCTGGATAACTGTATCGTGATCTGAAGTTGTGAAATATGAAACCATATGCAAAATAGCCGCATACAGTTTCAATTAACCAGATTGAGCCACCAACGCATCGAACATGTGAATTTCTCGCAGATACCCACTTTATACAAACTTTATAAGGATTCCCAACAATGCATCCAGTATCTCCAACCGCTTGGGTGCTTCAAAACATGTCCATACCGGTGATTACCAACCCCATCATTCTTGCCTACACCTAGTCACCCGCTTCTATCTGGGTCTAAGTTTTATTGAAACATTAGCGTAAAAAAATTAACAATTTATGTTCAAGCAGTACAGTTTTTAATATTGACTTTTGTCCCCCCAGAAGGAGCTTCACTCTAAAAATTATGATATAAAAATACATGAGCTTACTAAAAAGCATCACTCATTTTAAAGACAAACCGTATACAAGTGTAGCTATGAGTGCCGCAACCTGAACCTGGTCCACCCCACTCCCGAATTACCCAGGACAAGCCCACATTTCATTTTTACCTCAAAAAAAACCTCACTTCGGAAAGATACTACTACTTTGTTTGGGCCCAGAATAAAAACTAATAAACATTATGCCACTTACATGATATTGACAGGTTCTCTAATAAAGGTTATACAAACAATTTTCCAGATCCTTTATCTAAAAGAAGAATAGAAGTAACACTTAAAAAAGATACAAACACACATAAAAAACCAAAAGTAGCAACTAAAATAGGGCCACAAACATAGTCATCCACTCGAATCAGAAAGTATACAAACAGACACCCCGTAAATAACTGTGTGGCACAGGAAAAAATATACATGCAACATACATGCTATGTATTTCAAAAGTATCAAAAAGTTAGAGAAGACAGACGGACCGCGAGACTATAGTCTCGTTACAATCTATATAAGACAAGACTTATTGGATCCCCCGACACAAAGTTCCGGACATATAAAGTTTTAACCCTTTTATAAGGAAATACCGTAGTAAAGCTCTTTGCGATGATTCCCTTCAAATTTCTCTCTCACCACCTACCGCTCTTACTCTCGTACACCCACACGGACATTTGATATGATCAATAAATATACGTTATCTACAAAACAACGAAACCTATACTCCTTGAATCCTACTCAGATATAGATTATACTATTTCTTTATCATAAAAATGTCATTTATTACTAGTTCGGAAACGCACAACAAATCATGTATACTTCCACCGGGACAAACGGACGGACACCAACCGCCAACACCCCACAACCGCCACCAAACACACCAACACCCCCACCTCCCAACAACCAACCACCACGCCACCACTACCGCAGCAACAAACAGACAACAACCCCACCCAACGACCCTACCCACACACGCCCCCAACCACAACCCACGAACAAGGACACCAACCCGAACCATCTCAAACACTCAACACCAGGCACACGCATCGCCAAATAACCACAACAACCACACTCACTCCACCACCATAACAACTCCACCGACAAAAAGTACTACATATAAGGGCAATTAACGGAATCATCGACTACAAATCTTTCAACAACAGCTCACCATCCGGTTCTCTGTTAAACAAACAATGTACAACTTATACTAAACAGGACGTCAAAGTCTAATTTTTACCACCATGACCACCAGCAGGGAGAACCATTACCCACCAGCAGGGAGACACATTGACCATCGAAGGGAGACATATAACCACTAGAGGTAGACACATGTCCACGCAGAGACACATTGACCACCAGAGAGACCCATTGACCACCAAGAGGGAGACACATTATCACCAGCAGGCGGAGAACAAATGGACCATCAGAGGGAGACACCACGTGACCACACTACTGCACAGACAGGGAAGACACGAATTAATCCAAAAGGAGACACATTACCCACCAAGGAGACACATTGACCGTCGTACCAAGAGACACACTTAACCACGTCAGAGAAACACGTAGTTGACCACCAGAGACACATAACCACCAGAGGGAGACACATTGACACCAGAGACACATAACCACCAAGAGGGAGACACATTGACCACCAGAGGTGAGACACATTGACCTTACCAGAGGAGACATATTGACAACCATAGGTTGAGACCACATTAACCACCAGAGAGGAGACACATTGACCACCAGAGGGAGCATACATTAACCACCAGAGGGAGACACATTGGACCACCAAGAGGTGACACAATTAACACCAGAGGAGACACAATGACCACCAGAGGGAGACCACATTAACCACCAGAGGAGACACCATTACCCACCAGAGGGAGACACATTGGACACACAGAGGACACACTTAACCACCAGAGGGAGACACCATTGACCACAGAGACACATTATACCACCAGAGGGAGACACATTGACCACCAGAGGAAGACACATTGACACAGAGGGAGACATATTGCCACCAGAGGAGAACATTACACCACCAGAGGGAGACACATTGACCACCAGAGGGAGACACATTACACCACCAGAAGGGAAGACCCAACATTGACCACCAGAGGAGACACATTAACCACCAGAGGGAGACACATGACACCAGAGGGAACACATTTAACCACAGAGGGAGACACAATTGACCACCAGAGGGAGACACATTGACCACAGAGGGAGACACATTAACCACCAGAGGGAGACACATTAACCACGCAGAGGAGACACATTAACCACCATAAGGAGACAACAGTTGACCACCATGAGGGAACATAATTAAACCACCAGAGGGGAGACACCATTGACCACCAGAGGAGACACATTGACCACCAGAGAACACATTAACCACAGAAGGAGACCATTAACCACCTGAAGGGATACACATAACCACCTGAGGAGACACATTAACCACTTGAGGGAGACACCATTAAACCACCAGAGGAGAACACATTGACACCCGAGGAGACACATTGACCACCAGAGGGAGACACATTGCCACCCACCAGAGGGAGACCACATTAACACCAGAGGGAACAAATTGCGACCACAGAGGGAGACACAAATTAAACAAATCAGGAATAATACAATACTTACTTGAAATATGGCGATGAGGAGCATTTGAAGAGGAGGAGATTTCCCCTGAGGAGGAAGCCTGCACCAGGAACATGACACCATACCAGGTGTTCAAGCGGCATACGTCAACAAGGCCACATCGCGGCAATGTTTCTGAGGTAAACCTGCTGGGCTCAGGACCCGTTTAGTACAGTTTACATCCGCTGAAAACAAATTCCACCTCTGACGGTTACTTCTTATGTGTCTGTGACTATTGCAGACATGTTATGTTTGACTTTTAGCTGTCAGGAGAGATTCAGAGTATTCTGTAGGGAGTCTGGATGGAGAATTTTCCCATCGTAAACGTGTCAAATGTTTACAATTTGCTGTCAAATTACTGACAAATTCAAATATAAATAATCTCTTGAATTACATTAATAAGATAAAATAAATCTCAACAATAGCCACCATCATTATATAATAGCGGATTGTATAAAATTACATTCACAAATTAATATATTGTCATCTATTTTATCAGTATAACTCAGCTTTCATTACAGCCTGGTCAGTGTCAGTCGATGCTCTTCATTAAAAAAACAATGACATTTTTTTTGTTTGCGTCTGATAATATCATCTTCTACCATCATGAGCACTAAGAAGTTTAATTTAACACTACATACTGCTAAAAAAATGGACACCTGTTTCACTTTTGTAATATTATAAAACTCTTTTAACCAGTCATTCTGAATTTTTGAGTTGGATATAGCCCTTACATTGGACACCATCTTTTTTAGTTACTAATGAACACAATTAATTAAGATATTTCGGAACATCCTCGAGACACGCATTAACCGTAATTACCATGCAGAGGAACAACTAGAGGCTATACGAATGTTCGAATATTCGCGAATGAAATTAGTAAATAGAAAATTATTCGAATGAGATATTTTAGTATCGAATATTCAAGGCCACGTTGCCTTTAAACCTTGTAATAAAATACTGTTTGAATAAGAAATGAATCATATATTTTTTTTCGGGGTGATGCAGGATTTCTATCAGCGAAATTTTAGACGGTAAAACTCATCAATGCGTGAAAGTGCATGTGAAAAGTTTCTTACCGTCTAAAATCTCGGTGATAACCTGCAACACCCGGAAAAAATGTAAGATTTATTTCTTATCATTTAATTTGATTACAACAACAAAATAATGTCTGCATTAACCTTTACTTGTTGTTCAGGTACAGGGATCGAAAAAATCACCTCAATTCTAAAAGGTGGTTTTTTAACCAATGAGAAATCGGCGCTTAGGTGATCACATGAAATAAAAATTAAATGATACGGAAGTCAGTACAGGACACTTAGACAGTAACATTACAAATTTTTTAAAAAAATCTTCCCGTAACCTAACTATTAAACAGGCTATAACCGCCACCATTTATTCTTAATGTACCAGCCACATCACTTGCTATTTTTCGACGAAAAGTCCTCTATAATATTTCAGAATTAGACCCTACTGTTAGCAGCAACCAATCTGTAAAGGTTCTTTCGCATCGTCATGGTGAACTGGAAAAACAGAGAGGGTGTACAGTGGTACCTTTGTTTTTCATCTCTCCGTTTTTTTTTTTTTTTTTTTTTTCTGCTAGCCGATTTTGAGTATACATGGGGTATCAGCTGGGAGCGGATTACGAAATCTTTTCTTTGTGATAGCTCACTGTTCAGTGTCTCAATTATTTTCAATTTTCTTTTAAATTCACATTTTGCTTGAATAATTCTATATCTAAACACAATTGACAATTAATAAATGTCAACAACTAGTATCGATATTTCATTTACTGAACATACCAAACTAAATAAATGACAGACTGTAATTATTTTATGAGGAATATGCATTACTACATTATATGACGTTGACGAATATTCAAATATGAATAGAATAATAGTCCCGAATATTCGAATATTGATTTTTTGGAATTCGTTTCAGCGCAAGGCTCTAGGAACAACTCAAGTAGAAATTTGCGATAAACACAATATTTTTGTTTGATCCTGACGCAACCGCGAGATTTTTTTAGTAAATCGGTAGCCGTGAGCAAGATCGACCTTTGAATCCGGGAATTCCCAGACAAAACAAGAGACTTAACATCTCTGGTGTATTGTAGAGAAAACATTCTCATCTATAAAAAACAGAATAATAATTGCTTCCCCCTGGAAGAGGAGACATTAAAAATATATTGAGACCAATAAGTTAGTTTATGATAAACCATTATCTACTCTGTCATAGCATTCCGTGCAGTTTATATTATTAAAAGCTTGAAGTCAGCCTTCAGCCAATGTCAAAGTCCTGAGTTCTGAGTTACCTCTCTTTGAAGAAAGCATATGTAATGCACCTGTACATAGAGGCCCACAGGCCTTAACGGTCACCTGAGTACCATAGCCCACCAGGAGTGTCACATTTGCATTTCTAAATTCAATACGGAGTCTTTTGTTTCATGATATGTGACTCTAAGCAGATGGATTAATGCTCTTGAGCCCAAACAAATATCGCTACTTCGATGTCCAGTGTGCTTGACCTTTAACTCCAAATCTTTGTCTCCATGGGTAGAACCATATGCATGATAGGTGGAAAGGCCAACACTAATAAAAGCCTAGAACCATTCTGTCTACAGACGGATGACAGACAACCCGATTCCAGTAACCCCCGACCCCCCAACTTGTTGCAGGGGGGTTAATATTGATGAAGCTCCCTGCTCCTTCCAAATATTCATTTAGTTTCAAATTAATAACAATAGCATTAAAGATGCTTTTCAAATATTTGCATATGAATTCTATGTACCAAAGTTTGGCTCCGCCCTGGGGTCAGAACCTCTACCCGGGGATCACCCAAATTTACAATTTTGGTAGAGGCGTTCTTTGCTCTACATCACTGTGTATTAGTTTCTCTTAGACGTGTGCAGTTTAGGAAAGAAGATTTTGAAAATTTGTCACTTTTGGGCAGTTTTTGCCCCACCCCTAAGGCCCCAGAGGGTGCGAGATACTGAAAAATGCAATTTAAGAGCCCCTTTGTCCAAAAGATGCTTCATGCCAAATTTGAAAAGAATTGGAATGGCAGTATATCAAGAAGAAGTTAAAAATGTTCAATTAAATTGTTAACGCGACGACGCACGAAGACAAATTGCAATAGGTCACCTGAGTTTACTCTGGTGACTAAAAATGCTGTCAATTGTTGTATCTAGATATATTTCATCATCATCAAAATAATTCTATAGGGATTCAATGATCTGTGCATCTCCTGTAACTCTTATTATCATTATTGAGAGTCTTCAAGTTGGAGATAGAAAAATATGTACATTGTGTATGGCCTTAGTTAATTGCTCCTTACTTTTCATATCAGCATCTTTGAAATCGAGTTCTCCATACAGCTGCCAGTACGGATAAAACACGACGTCTTTCAGAATTAGCCATTCTCTCTTTGGGTCTCTCTCTCTTGTAGAGCAGTGATTGGCTGGCAACACCGTAAAGCCAGGAGAAGACAAACACGATTAGCAGGAACATACACAGCTCTTTAAACTAGAAAAAGACAAAATGACATGCATCTCATCAAACTGCAAGAATAATTGGAATGTTTTGTTTTTAGAGGCAAAAACCGAATCTAAATCTCACCATCATCTTGATTCATCACAAGCTTGGGTCTAGACTGCTGTTTGGCTGTGTAGATCTTCATGTATGCGTAGATAAAATATGACGCAGTCACAGAGAAAATGACCTTGACTTCCTCTGCTATTCTCTTCTTGGCAATGACCTGATAATGAATCCACCAGCGCTAGGAGCAGATTCAACATGTCCACCATCTTCAGGATGCCGTACCAGTCGAGAATCTTTCCACGAAACGTTGGTGAGGGAAAGGTCAGAAGCTGAAACACATTTCTCATAAATGGAAACTTTTTATTGAATTCTGAACTTTGCATTACATTTTAATTGTCAAATGAATGAGCAAGATCGATGCATATCTAAAATCAAGATGTATCAAAGCAATATCAATGTCTCATGGGCCATAACATGCAACCGCAGCCTTTAATGTATATGACCTGTAATATTTTCATGATTATATATTTTAAAATCTACATTTTAATGGGACCTGCATTTTTATGGACATTCTAAATTATAATCAAAATGTCACATATTGACTTGAGATAATGAGCAAAATCTTAGTTCAAGGGGATAACTTTTCAACCAAAATCAAATAAGACCTTAAGTAGAACTATTAAATAAATCAATGGACTCGAAATCTTCTAGACATGGCGTGACGTGGTCTTTGAAAAAAGTTGTCACATGCTTAATCCCTCATAGAGATTTTCAAAAGTGGGCAGGAGAGAAATATCTGTGTGTAAGTTTCATTACATTACGCATTCCATTATTATTTCTATTTAACATGGAGCCACATAAACAGGATACATATCAACTCAGAACACTGGTAAATTTGGGCTAAAGAAAAAGTGAATCCAGCACTAAGTTCACTCAGTAATTTGGTAAAATGTTGGCACCAGAATTTTGTACAAAATAGAGATGATGTGAAATCGAAGTTTTAATGATTTCAGCTATTAGATTGTTAAAACAACAAGGTGTTTGGAACGAGGCATTTCTACGTATTCTCATGATGTTCAATTGAATTATAACAAGAGCAATGCCAATGTTGCATTATAAGCCTGTCAAGCCCAGACAAACCACTATGTGCATTTTGACTTTTGATCAGTGACCTTGGCTCAGGCCATGACACTTCCTTGGGTCCATGGCAACAATTTTGTGAAAAATTAAAAATCCATGCAGTCAATGATATGTTTAGGTCCGGAATATGTTAAAACTACTATGTGCATTGTGACCTGACCTTTGACATGTCTCAATGCCATGACACCTCATTGGGTCCAGGCCAAAAATTCTGTGAAACATTACCGTTACTACAACCCATGCACTTGTTGAAAAGTTATGGCCCAGACAATGTTTGAAATCAAATGTGCATTGTGACCTTGACCTTTGACATTGAACCAAGGTCATGGCACAATCTTACTTCAGGGCAACAATTCTGTGAAATATTCTTCCAATCCATACACTTGCGAAAAGTTATAGCCCAGACAATGTTAAAACAACTATGTGCATTAAGACTTTGACCTTTGAACCAATGACTTTGGAACCAAGGTTTTATAAATCAAAAACTTACTGTGTAAAGTTCATCCACAATGAATGTGGAAATCCACACAAGGCAGACATTTTCATGTATGTGGAATACCACACATGGTAGACATTTCAGTATCTTCTAAGTCGTGGTATCGTAGAACTTATAGGCCACTAACAGGTAGTACGTAAACAGGACCACAAAGAACAAGTACAGGAACTAAAATAACAAAACACTGTGTAGTACTGAACAGGGCCACACAGAACATCACAGGATTCTGTAAATAAACAGGGCCACACACAACATGTACACGAACAGTAAATAAACAAAATACTGTGTAGATACTGGAACAGGGCCACAAAGAACATCACAGGAACTGTAATAAACAGGGCCACACACAACATGTACACAAACAGTAAATAAACAAAACACTGTGTAGTACTACAGGGCCACACAGGAACATCACAGGAACTGTATAAATATACAAGATAAGTGTAATTTACTGGAACAGGGTCCACACGAACATCACAGGAACTGTAAATATACAGATAAGTGTAATTTACTGGAACAGGGCCACACAGAACATCACAGGAACTGTAAATATACAAGATAAGTGTAATTTACTGGAATAGGGCTAACAGAACATTTGTATAGAACTGAAAAAGACAATAAAATGTATTACTGGGGCTACAAAGACAATGACAGGGATTGTTACAATTTCTACTTACAGAATAATGGGTAACTTTGTAATGGGAGCTTTGTAAAACATCAAAATCTTCTGCAAAGTTCCACTTCTTTTCACCTTAATGTTAGATTCCAAAAAGGGTAAAAACAGCAGGAATGGAAAAAGTGCAGTCCTCAGACCTTAGT